>CM029359.1:3308824-3370093 GCA_017140985.1 Hormaphis cornu | reverse complement strand
TATGATACACTATATATATAACATTCATTACACGGAACACGATGTTAACAAAAGAAAAAAAAGCGACAAAGTATAAAATATTCTATACGATTGAACCGGGGAGCTTCCAGCTGCAGTTTATTGAAAAATATAATATTATACTGTTACTATACGCACTGCAGCGGGTATAACACATAGCACAATATACACTCGTACATTATTATACATATTTATAAGCGATTTAGGGGAAAAGATATTCAGTTATTTGAATTTATAAAAAAAAAAACAAAAAATAGGGATCACCGGTTTGGAAGTTGTACGTATTTATTTAATATCTGAAACCGACGAAAAATCATTGTCGTACGAAAGTACGATTCCGAGCGAGCTCTGCAGTTGTCCTGGTAAATTTTTCGAGAGTTCTCGAGACTCGGCTCGAAAACGGTCCGAAATCACTTGAAAAACGCTTTTGTCAAACAAATATGATGTATTTATTACGTTTCAGTTTGTTCCGATCAATATTTTGCATGTTATGGGCTTTAAGTATCGACATGTACGTCTGACGCCGGATCTGTCGATATCTTGGTTTCCGGCACATAACTTCGGAAAGTAAGCGTCGAAAAATGCTTCGAATAAAATACGATTTAAAGCCGAAATCTCAGCTTTTGTGTGTGGTGTTGCTCCGCCGTAGAGCACTCCTTCTACCCGAAAACGTAAATACAAACCTGCGAGTTTCGTTAAAATAATTCTCAATTTACTCTAGGTTTTCGGGGTGAAAAAGGCTAGGAAAATTTCAAAAACCGTCTTCGACCAATAAGTACCGCCGGAGTCCATAAACCTTTTAGAAACGACATTGGAGCATTCCTTCTACGCACGAAAGCCGGTAGTCTTTGTGAAAATATTATTCGCATTTTGTACAACGACCGTTACGATTAACTATCGTATAACGTATAGTTTCTCCGCGTTTCAACCTAACCGTATCAAGTACGGAGCTTTGTAGGATACCAGCGACAATACGTCTTAAAGTAAACGCGACATCAGTTTTTCCGCAAGAATTTTCCGCAGTTTTTCAAGAATCCGTGCCGGGGCGACGCCGGATAAGACCCGAAGAAATCAGATTTCTTTTTCTTTCGCGTCGACGACCAAAAAAGTTCGTGTTCACCCGTGGTTTTAAGATCGACCGTACAGAACAACAGTATTGAACGTAACAAAAAGAACTGGGGTTTTTTTTCCATTCTTTCTTCAAAACTTTTCTCAATTTTTTCAAAATTTTCCCGCAAAGACGCGTCTCTTCTTCCCTGCGGCTCGTAAAACGTCGTGCGTTTATAACTGCGTTCTCCGGATACGAGGGGGCGCACCCGGAAGCCGTGGACCAAAAGCGGGGCGGCGGCTGCAGGTGTCGTCACAGTGTCCCCGAACGACCGACCGCGCGGTTTAATCACGCGGCGAAACTTTTCCGCGGCCGGACCACCACCACACCGAAAGTTTTACCGGGAAACGTGACCGAGAACGGGTTGATGAGCGCGGATCGTGACCCGAACGGCGTGTCGGGGGGAAACGATGTAACAACGACGGGGGTAGTAACGGTTGGGTCTCGCCGCCGTGTTGAAAACTCGCCGACGTTTCCGCGTTTTTCGATTTGAAAATAATTAAAAAACTACTTTCGATCGAACACAAAAACCACGATACGGGGGGTAAATGGCGATTTTTCAAAGCCATACTTAAAACGGCTCGAAATATTTCAATCGAACACGTCGTATCCACGTAAAAACGGCGTGTAAACGTGTTTCGGGTCTGGGAGAAATCGTTATTATACAAACTACGGAAAACAAAAACGGGGGTTTTTTTTCTATGACTTTTTTGACAACGAAAATTTCGATTAGGAGGATATAAGTTGGGCTTTCAGAAAATCCGTTAAGATCGGAGCATTGTCCCTGGGTGACACGGACAGGAAAAAAAAACACACATCTTTAAAAAATCATTGGCTTCCTCACCACCTATGGGCTCGCTGACGTCGATCAAATGTCAACATTCGCTTCGTAAGTTATAACAACTATAATACAATACTTTTGAAGAAGAAAAAAAATCTTTCGCGGAATCGATTTCATCCGCCGTTCTGCGCGATAATAATATTTGTATTGTTCGCGTTGATTTTTCTACAATTCTTGCCACACGAGCACAACCAACCCGAACGCAATTTTGGCGTTGAGCACGAAAAAATTGTTTCGCTGAAAAATCACTAAAAAAATAAGAAACATTCTGATACGCGTTTGTACGTATTCCGCGAGAAATTCGATCGAAATTAGGGGTGTTTGCGAGTGAAAAACAACAAAACAAACGACAAAGCGTTTAACACGTTCAGTACTACGGTTTATTTGCCCGCGACAAAGTTCTCTCCGAGTGAAAACATAAATAAACCATACACGAATATAAACGCTATATATAACTGCGATCCGCGTCGTCGGCGCCGAAACTACTTTAAAACTTTCATAATTTCTCGAGCAAAGTGTGAAAGTGTGTGAGGGAGAGACAATCGCGACTGGGTTATATGAACACACGGAAAAAATGAAAACGTACATATCGTGTGTGTATATATATATATTAGACTTACGTCAAATTAATCGAAAATAGTTAGGTGTACACACCTTCGAGGGTATAACAGAAATGATCCAATTTTTAAAAGTCAGCACTGCTGCTGATCGGGTAGAAGTTTTGACACTTTGATCATTTTCTGTGCCGAAAATCGCTATATCGGTCAAAACCAATACAAAACGCGAACGTCGTAAAAAATTATTCCGTTTCGTTTTCAAACGTTCTAAATTTAATTTAATACACGTTATACAAGAGTGGTGGTTTTTTTTTGTTAGGCGTTTTATATTTTTTTAATCATTTCCCAAGAATACATTTCGTGTTAAATTACGGGGACAAATAATTACGGAATATTTTCCAGTAGAAAAAAACGCTTCAATTTTAACGTACGATACACCTCATCAAAAGATAGGTCCAAGACGGTTTAGGTTATTTGAAGCGTTTTTTTAAAATTTTGATCATTTATTACACGTTATGAGAAAAAAACGAAAACGGTCAAATTTCCGAAAGACTCGAAGTTTATATATTTTTCATTAAGATGGGTTTAGAATGCTTACCGTGGAAATTCCAATCGGTTTTGATCATTTTTAAGAGAGTAATGGAACTTATATTTTTTTAATTTTACGCAAAACCTCTTAGTTTTTGTGTTTACGCCTCGAAACCTTAACGCAACCGTAAGCGAGACAGTTTTACGTATGCGGTTAAAAAATGTAGAAAATTGTTTTTTTTTTGTTGTTATTATTTTGTCGTGAAACTCGTCATTCCGGGTGTTTTTTTTTTTTTTGACGATGCGATCATCCCGTATACGCGCGGGCGTACAGGTTTACAGAAGCAACAATCGACAAACTGTTGCCAAAAGCGATCGATGCAGTCACCGTTACCACTCCGTATACCTGTTGATTCGCTGCGGGGGTGCCGTCGTGGACGGGGGTAGAAAAGCGCGGCTGTTGCGTGCGGCGCGAAAAAAAAAACGCGAACGGGGGTTGGTTAAAAGGGTTCGGACACGCACATACGCGTCATACGCACATACACATGCGCGTACACCCCCGCGGTATTATTTTGACTATAAATATTTAATAAAAAAAAACCGAACGGAAACGTATAATTTTAACGTTATCGCCTCGCGACAATCACGATCGCACGGGGCACAATGACGGGAGTGTTCTTTTTTTTCAACAATACAATATCGCGTTAAACATTTTAGAAATACTGTCCAAAATAAATATGTGCGTCACCTACGACGACGACGACGTCCAAAAAAAAATATTCGAAAAAATTCGTTCGCACAGTTAATACGATGATATATTTCCGAAAACTTAAAAAAAAAGTCCCGAGCCCCGTGCGTGTCTCTCCGGTTTCCCCGCCAAAAAGGGGTGCAATCTACACCGTCCACCGCTTTTTTTTTTTTTTTTGCAATTATCGTTGAGAACTCGCGACAAAAACCGCCCCAAGTCGCGGTTTAACGGAGTTAAATCGACTACTACGCCTTGGGTGGATGTCGCTGGTTGTGGTTTAAACGTATACTGTTCAAAATTGTTTGATCGCGTATTAAACTACGTATTTTTAGTATAAAAATTTAAAAAAAAGAAACTAAAAAAAAAGGAAATTTTATGATTGAAATCGGTCCATTGTGTAAAATTTTCAGGTCTTAGAAACCATTATAACGGAAGTCGCGTGACCATAAAACGAAATCGTTTTTGTCAAAATTCACCGCGTTCCCCGTACTTTTTATCGGTCTTTTCGAAGGTTTTTTTATATGTTTCTTCTTAGTTTTATGACACTTTTGGAATCGAAAACTCTTACCGATAGACAGTAAAATTTCGTTTTACGTGACACATAAAATGTTCAGATCTCAAACAACAAATTTGTGCGAGTCACGAATTTTTTCCTCCAAAAACAGTGTCCCGATTTTCGAAAATTTACCAAACTTTAAACGGCTGAAAATAGAAATTGTCACTACGGATTTTCGAGATCTTTTAGCGGCGTATTACGATGTACGTTGTGGAATATTATAAATTTTCAAAACTTTTTGTGAAAAATTTTTTATCGAACGAAAAAAAAACATTTGAGATATCTCGCGACACGAATCAGACCCTTACCAATCTTAATATAGTATGTGAAAATTTCAGCCGATCATTGAAGTTATTTTGGTCGAAAATCGATTACGTGAAAAACACGTTTTTGCCGAACGGGTTTCCCTTGATTTTCGATCGGGTTTTTTTTTTTTGATCGTCAAACACTTTCGAATTTCACAGACGCCTAAACCTACCGCATTCGCGTCCTATCGGGGGCACTGACGTTTAAAAATCGCGTCGAAATCTTTGTCTGTCGAGATTACAACATCGCGGTGGTAGTAAAAAAAAGAAGAAAAACCGATAAACATTTTTCGTTTCGCTCGGAATCTAAAAAACAAGACTCGTTTATCGCCGGGAGTGTTTTCGCAGCAGCTCCGGCTGTTTTTCGCGCGTCCCTCTCCCCGCCGCTAACCGGCTAACCGAATTCCTCCGACAACCGCGAGCCGTGTTGTTCGATTCCTGTTTCGTATTAATAACACACACACGGCCGTTATTGTTCAACACTCACGGTTCGCGACAATAAATAATTAACGCAATCGTCGGTACGTGTATATAAATTCGGCTCATTTACCCGGTGTTAAATCGCACAAACGACGACGTTATATAACGTTTGGTTTCCGCCGACACACGGTTTCTCGCACGCGAATGTTTTCGCGTTCAATTATTTCACGGGGACCGTACACGGGGGGTTGTTGAGGGGTTTTGTTTTCCCTACCTACCCCCGGCTATACGTTAATTATGTCAAACACAATTAGGGACGTTTTCTCCGCCGAGTCGAACAACACGAGCTGGGGCGGACGACGACATAATCGAATTTCTTACTTTTGCCAGGGCACACACACGTCGTCGTCGTCGCCGGGGCGTTGTAAATAATTATATGCGAGCGGTTCGATTTACGCGAAAAGAAAGAGTAACCGTAGTATTGTGCGCGACAAACAAGCCGGGATCGAGCGGGTCTCTAGTTTCCGAGTGTGTTGTCTTCTTCGAACTGTGAGGAGAATCGACGACGACGACGAACGAGCTCTCTCAGTTGTCTGTACGTTAAAAACTCTGATCGGATCCGTGAATGTTTCCTGTTTTTACACGTACGTTGTTGTTTCGTTACGGTCGAAGAGATGCGTAAAAAACGCGCTTCCCGTAAGAAGAAATACGCGGGAATATACGACACGACGACTGCGATTGAAAACTTCAACGGTAAAAACTCGTTAAGGCTCGACGGCGCGTATAAATTTCAAGTGCCGAAGAACGGGGGAGCACTTCCGAAGACCGTTTTCTCGTCTCTCGCTCGCAACTCCAAAAAAAACGCATCGAATCAACGGGACGATACAATTTTGTGCGGGCTAAACACATGCGCACAACAACACAAGCCGTGTTTGGACAAAAATGTGCGCAACGTTTCCTAAAAATTTTTAGCTGTACTCGGCGCGCGTTAATTATTAGAAACACGTCGCATGTTTTGTACATTGGTCTCCATCATTAGTTTCGAGCACCACCAATCAAATTCGATAAATCACACGGAACGACTTGAACGAAACTATGAATCCAGCCGAGAAGAAAACAGATTGGCCGAATTTGCGGGAATAATGGGGAACGCGTTACCTACAGTCAATATGTTCCGAAGAATGAGCCGCAGACTGCAGGAAACAATTTTTCCGCGATGGACGACGCGGAGAGGACGGACGGACGGCGGACAATGTCGCTCCACTTGGCGCACACAAAAGACGGGCGTTAAGGAATTTCGGACACTACATCCCTCTCACACCCCAAGGGTCCTCTACGGCGCGGGGACAGTAAGTCCCGAAGGACGCGCACAGGAGAGAAAGTGGCGCGAAAAACGATCTCTATTGTAAACGTAAAATTGAAAACCGTCTTTTTTTCCCCCCCGTCGTTCTCACCCCGTCCGGCGGGGGGTGTGTTGTTCGGACCTCTTTTCAATACATTTCTTCGTTGTGCGACGAAAAAACTAGTTTTCTACGTAATCCGCGTGCGTCACCCGTATATATATGCCGAGGACCTTGCCGGACGACGAAATAATATTTATAGAAAAAAAAGAAAACCGGGATCGCGCTCTGGGTGGTCGCTGTTTTGGAACGTTTTTTTTTCACATGGAAGTTATTGAATCTGATTGAAAATTTCCTACGAAAACAACGAGTTAGGCGAGGAGCTCGGTCGGTGACTCAAAATACGAGAGAGAACGAAATCAGCCACAAAGTTTATTAGTTTATCGATTTGCCCCAATAACGTGCGATTGTGATTTTTGAGGTGTAATTGCGCGTTTTTAGTGTCGATCGCACAACAGATATTCGTTACAACAATCGAAATAAACACGGATTCACATCGCTTTTTTTTTATTCTACTGGGCGGAAATTCTTCTTCTTCATCGGACATTTCGTTTTGCGTAACACGTGTGTAATAATTTTCAAATCGACAAATTCGTTTGTGTTACGACTATTTTTTACCTTCAAAAACAGTCGAGAAGGTATTATGACCAATTTTCGAAATTTTTCATTAGCACACGTGATGATAACACCACTTTGTTATTGGCCCAATCATTCCATCTGATCTTATCCGATCGTGCTGCTGTTCGGGGACCGCACGCATATGGTGAAACGAAAATTGGTTTATGTGACTTTGTGTAAAGTTATTTTTTTTTTTTTCGTATCGAACAATCAAATAACCGGATAACGCCCGATTCACAAAGTCGAACAGGACGGGTCACCACACAAAACGTACAGGTACACCAAAACTCCACCAATTCAATACATTTCCAAAAACAGTACACACGTCGGTCCCGAACGTTTGTCCCGAAGAACGTTTCAACGCGTATTCCAAGCGATTTGTTTCAAAACGATTATTGTTCCACGGTCGTGGTGCCAATAATGTACTTCCACCACCAATACGACGACTTTGTCCCTAGGCATCCAACCTAACCTGGGACGTTTGTTACGAAATAATTTTGGATCGAACGCGTGTAAGGAAGACTTTCAACAATGTTTAACGAACAGGACGACTTTTCACCGCGCAACGTAACACGACGTAGCGGTTTGGTCGTCTTTAGAGAGAGGCGACCGCCACACACGGTTCTGGCGAGGTGTTCGCACGACTGTCGAAACACATCGCGCGACGAGGCGTCGAATAGTTTTGCCTATTTCGGTTCGGCGAAAACCAAAATTATCTCATAAAACTTAGTGTAACCGCGAGCTGCTGTCGAGTTTCAGTGAGTTGAAAACACACGCGCGTGTGTCTTTGGAACGACGTCGGTAAATTATCGGCGATTCGCCGCCACACACGAGTTTACATGTAACACACTCGAGCGAGTTCGAAGGAGGCACACGGACGGTTTCGTTGAAATTAACATTTTTTTAAGCGGCGTTTGAACGGAAAATATCAATCATTCGCACATCGTTCACAAACTCAAAAAAAAAAGTGAGCATTTTTTAAAATACAAATTTAAAGCGATCAAACGATTACGAGAAGTCGCTGAAAGAAGCCCTCGGAGGTCAAACACCGACGACGAGGTAGAAGAGTTCGTGCGCACATGGCTGTCCGAGTCGCCCGAAGAATTCTTCGGGATACCGGGATCAAAAAACTTCCGGAAAGGTGGAGAAAATGCGTAAATTGTGAGTACATAGAAAAACTGTGAATTGTTGTAAATTTTTTCGATAATAAATAAGAGTATTTGTCTCGATCATATTTGAACCACCCTCGTAGTTAACACGCGCGTTTATTTTACAAACATCGCATTTCCTTTAAAGAGTACCCGTTGTTTCAAACGTTTTTTTTTTTTTGTTTGAACACTATTATCATCGGGTAAAAGCGAGAGACTGCCTGTTTTTAGGAGACATAAAAAAAGGTGTCGAGTCGGAACAGCCGAGTTTCAAACCCCCCGCGCGTTTTTAGTCATACGATCAAAAAAAAAAAATTGTTTTTTCGTGTCTTACATTCGCGGTTCGCGACTATGGCGAATTTAAGTAAAAAATCATCGGAAAAACGCCGTTTTTCGAAAACCGCGCTGAAGACGGCTGCTTCCTATTATTACTGTTATTGTAACCCACGGTGTGACGACTTGTAATTTCGTGTTGGGCCGTACAATAATAAAACGTGTACTACAACACCCGAAAGCCTTTGAACGAAATTCGATGGAAACAGCGTAGAAAGTCCGAATCGCAGACGGCGAATTAATTAGCGTAAAACAGCAACGACGACTACGCACAAACGAGGCGGCTTTAATACGTATTATAATATCAAACATTATCGCGAAACGCGTCCAAAAACATCGGCGGAATATCTGCCAGCGAATAATAATACTCGGAAACAACAATTACTACGTTGTGCAGTGTTATACAATACCGATAAATTATTCGAACACGAATATTCCAATAAAACGTTTTTTTATGAACACCCCGTTCTTCATTAAAAAAAAAAAAGTTTCGCTATTTGTATTAAAAATCCAATATTACACGAATATTAATCAAATCACAAAGTTATGTGCAGCAGTAAAATTAATCCGTTTTTGTTTTTTTTACCGTCGGAATTCACGTATTGTAACGATTTTAACATGGTTAATCTCGTATAACAAGCTGTAAACAAAAGTGGTATTTATTTCAAAGTGAGTTGGCGCATACGATTAACCTACTGTTCCACCCAAGGGGGCGCGGGACATCCTCGGATAATCATCTTACCGTGGGTCGTAATAATTAAACTAGGTCCCCCTGGTTAACATTTCTTAGGATATTAATTATGCCCTCGAAAAAACATCAGGAGGTACTAGGTTAATTTTTACCGAGAGGGGCGTAAACATCCTGGAACATACACTCCTAGATTCTTGGTGTAGGGGTGTAATTCTCCTAGGACAACCATACCCATGGACGGTAAAAACGATCTCCTCTCGCGCCCTGAACATTTTTTCAACAGATATCCTACGACACACATTTGTGTCCCCTTTGGGGTTACAATATCTATATACCGTGTAAGATTTTTTTTATGAATATCCTGGGATACGTAGCTTACCCGACTAAAAAACTTTCGGGGGTATGAACTACCTGGGACGTTGTTACCTAGGGGGTTGGGCTTTGTCATAGTATATATTTTACACTACACCCCCCGGTAATATTATGGATATTACACACGCGGATGAAATATTATACAATACTTTTATTTTCCGTGAGAAATCATTGTACGGAACAATCGAATAAAATGATTTTTCATCCACGTTTTGGCGATTTCCTATCGAATGTCTATGAAAATAACGCGGTACGTCGTCTCGAAAAAGTTAAAAAAAAAAACCAAACCTTCACGGCGATATTATTCAGAGTAAATACGCATGACTGAACCGAAAGATCCTATAGGACACAAGCAACAGAACAAAATAGAAAAACGATGCGATCGTCAACTATATTATTGTTATACATTCGTATACACACGCGTGTATAAAAAATACGCTATAGTATATATCATTTTGCACAAACGCGCGGGAGCGAAAGGAGGAGGCAATTTTTTCTCACAGGATTTGATTCTTTTTTTTTTTGTTCTCGCCAAACGAACACTACGACGACACGCGCAACATAAACGTACAGGGTTGCTAAAAACGGTTCGTCAAACGGCTGGACATGACCGGTACACGCCGTTCATTTCCTCTGGTCAGGATGCGTTTTCAAGACGACACCGTGTATGCCGCCCCTCAGAACCCGGATGGATCGAAAAACAACATCCGCGGCGGGGTCGACTACAAAAAAGATGTGCTCCGGCGGCCAGAATCGCGCGACCGGAGGATTTTGTATACACGATTAATAATATAGTTATTAAGAAGATTTTTTTCTTTCACGTGGGTACACATCACACATTATCGTCCCAAAATCTTAAAAGCATCCGAAATCGCGGACGTTCCGAATGACCCTGTGTATCGATATTGTGTGTACACGAATCGGGCGAGGGAAAAACTCGAGGTGCTTCGACACGACGGACGTCGCGGGCACGCCGAGGGTTCAGAACCCGGAAAGCATATTACGATATTGTTCCGGTCGACCGGGCCGAAGAGAACAAGCTGCACGTTTTTCTCTACGCGAGTTTTTTTATTTATTTTTACGCGATTATTTTCATCTCAGCAGTTGCCTACGCGACGTTGTGTGATATGAATAATACACATATACGATTATGGTACGTTTTATACGATGGAACTGATATTATCGTTACTACACAGTTACGTCGAGTCGACCGTGCAGAGAGAAAACGAAAAGTTAAAATAGTCAACTGACGAAGAAGAAATTCGCACAAAAGTCCGTACTGCGAAAAACGGTGAAAAACTGATATTTCCTTTACAAACTTTACGAATCGCTACAACGCTAAAAACTGCATCTTTGCGTGGTTAATACGCCTCATTTCGAAACGTTTACACGAGGAATACGAGGCTATTTAGCGAAATCTCGTGTTTCTTTTTTGACAGACTAAACCGTTTACAACTGTTGAATCATTTTTAACTCGAGTGATTCCTACGAGATTTTCCACGCTAAAAACATTTTTTTATGTGTTACAGATTAAAGACAACGCGTTAACGAGTCGATTAGCTTAATTGAAATTAACTTGACTTTTTAATATTTATAATCGTAAAACGGTTAGGCGTTATTCTATTCTACGTGAGATCTGAACAAATGGCGTTACACAAATCACAAAAAGAAAGAAAACCAAAAATAGGGTCGGGAAATGTCGCGAAAATTATTTTTTTGTCATTCGATTCTGCGAGACCACACCCACCACAACATACACTACACTCGCGCGTATGTTCGTTCCTCGAATACACGCGAGAAAAGTATATAGGCGCGTAAAAATAAAAATGCAATTATTCTTATACAGTGATCTAAAACGCAAATTCGGCCGAACGAAATTCGATTTTCGAACTGTTATTGAAAAATCCAAAACAAATATTATATCATGTACCATCCATTATAGTGAGAAAAATTCCTGAGAAGCAGCAAAAGGAAAAAAAAAAAACAAACAAAACGAACGGGTTTTTTCGATGGATTTTTCAGCACACAAATATGATTGTAAGCGATGAACTTAAAAACCGTAAAATACGCATCAAAAGTAATAAAAAAAAATTGCAGTATTTTAAAATACATTTTATTGATGAATGTGTGAGCGCACATTTAATAATAAATAAAATTTTTTTTTTTTTTTGCAACTGAACGACGCTTCGCGCTCGATTATGAACTTTGTAAATTTTGTTTTAAACCATTGGAAGTAATCCGAATAATAAAAAAAAATGCTCCAAATTTACCAAATATCCACCGTACTAAAAGTATCGTCTCGAAATTCTTACCAAAACTCTGTCCGACCGAACTTTTGGCGACAAAAACTACAACACATAATCCACACTTCGTGGTACAGAAAATCGAACATTCCCGCGTAAACTGCAGGAAACGCGTTAAATTCAAAGTTTGACTAGCTCTGATTTCGTCTCAACTTCGTGAGCCAGGAAAAAAAACAAGGTATTGTACAAAAATTGTAGGTGAAAATTGGGGCTGTAAACGTTTATTAATATAACACTCCTTTTTTCACGTCTCTCGAAAACACCACAAACGTTTCAATCGATGATCCCCGGCTGAAACGTTTAGTATAACTATAGTATTTAAAAGTGAAACACACACCCCATATAGACAACATAGACCGCGGCTCGTTAATCTTTCATTAAATTTCTAGGCGTGTGCGCGGCGCGAGAAGCACGTACGCGCGGCGTGTGGGACGAGTTTAAGAGAACGTGAGAGCAAGCAACGCCGAAATTGAATCGAGAGGACGAAATAACGTGTCTAAAAACCACACACACACACACGTGTCACGCGCACGATCCTTGCGATTATTATTATTATTATAATTACGATCACCGGGTAAAGCTACATGAATTTTTGATCGAATTTTGAATCGCTTAAGTTAGTGTAGAACTCAAACAGTTAGCGAAGAACGTATTGTTTTTTTTTTTTCTGTGGACACTTTTTCTAACATAAAGACTGCACCGATTTACATGATACGTATAAAAAAGATACCTGTAATCGATCCGATATGGTACATAGTTTGAAGCGTTTTTATTTTTTTTTTGAAATTTTACTTACTTATTTAGAGTTACGAGCCAAAAACGAAAACGTCCCAATTTTCGAAATCGCTCCGTTCGACTTGAAATTCATATAAACGTCGATAAGAATGGTTTAACCGCTGAAATTTCAATCGATTTTGATCATTTTTAAGGGAGTAACGAAACTTAGAAATTTGTTAGTTTACGCCAGCTATTATTCCATAAGACCTCTAGTTTGTATGTTTAAGTCTCGAAACTTTAACACGATCTAAACAAGATAGTTTTACATGTGTGGTTAGACAATTTAGAAAATTGGTTTACACAATTTTGGTTTATAGTCGATTTTCCGTTGTAATTGTGTCGTTAAACTCGTCATTCCGGGCGGCGGCCGTTTCTTGCGGGGGGAACGAACAACAATTACGGAAAACGTGCTTTTTGTACACGTCGATTTAGATTTTTTCGATCGTAACACTCAAAATAAAGATCGGACCAAGCTGAAATTTTTACATAAATAGGAAAGATACAGATTTGATAAGAGTTTTTATTGCTGTTTTTACCAGGACGTATACTAGGCAACTGAGCTCGCTCAGAATCGTATTTTCGAAGGCAATGATTTACCGTCGTTGCTTTCGGATACAAAACAATAACAACTTAAAAAGTGTTGGGTATTTTGGTACCGAGCGTGTGGTCACACACACACACTGCTGCGCGCCCCCATGACTGCTTCGTGTACAGGGCTCTCTATAATATATTCTTACCCTAACGGTATTGAACGAGAAACTCGTTAACAACTCTTTCGGATGTTTCGCCTGTACACGGCCTGTATTGAAAATCGGTGCAGCCGGTTTTTATAGGAGGAGTTTGTGAACGGTGTGTTACACTCACGACGAGACGAGCGGAATCGATGCCATCGAAATCGCGAAGAAATTCAACAATAATCGGCCTCACCTGATTTTTGCCTTTCAGCACGAGCACGTTGGTCACTTTGCCGAACGGTATGCCCAAATGTATGACTTCGGCTTCGGTCACCTCGTTCGGTATGTTGCGTATGTGTATCACCCGGGACGGCTTGTTGTTTGCGGTTTTGTCGAGTTTCACCTGTAAGAAAAAAAATTGTTCAACAAACACCGGTCAGTGAAATACCATACACACGTTATTCATACATACAAAACAACAATATCATAATAGCCACACACACGTCAAACGCACTAACCGCGATGCACTACGACGATACGCGGAGGAGGAAGCAAACGAGAGAAACACAGTTACACGATTTTTCGCCGAGTTTGACGGACATTTTGATCGCGCACAAATGAAATACCCCGTACGAACATTATTCAGTTCGAACAACACAATAAACGCGATAAAACGGACAGTGATTATCGTTTGTTTTACATAATGTGCGCCTTTTAGGTTTGCGTGACACTTTTCCCAAAACCCCGAGCGATTTTTTTTTTCCGACAGTGAATCCCTAAAAGTCTTGAGCGTCTGTACAAATTCCTTGAAAATACGCATTTTTAGGGGTCCGTTGCTAACCTAACCCCGGCACGCGCGTTCTATTTGGCGATCGATATTGTAACACGTGGACTTTATAAACGTACCGATGTTACTTTCGATTACTGAAATAACGTTGTACGGCAAAAAACAAACCCGTAAAAATAAAAACGATGCATGCGATAAGTCTATACTGATGGATGGATTTTAGCTATTATCTCGATTTCGCGTTACGTACGACGGTATTCGTGATTTTTTTTTTTTAACGCGAATCTCGCGGTCGACGTGCAATTTTTTATACGATTTACAGACGGGCGAAACTCCACAATTCGTATTGTATTTCACACGATCATCAATCGTTTCTAACCGTTATACGATAAAATTAAAAACAAAAACAAATTAAAAACACTGTCGTGACGCGATCGACCCAAGCCGTGCGCAATATAATATTTGGCTCTCCGCGGCATCAGCAGAGGAGCACTGGGTGTAATCGAACACCCAGAGAGCGCATCATCGTCACAACAGCCGACTACTCTTCAGCCGAATGAAATATATAACCGTGAAAAGCTCCACTCGAAATCGAATAACACAAAATGTATTTATACATTACACGCGCACTTGTTGAAAATGCGTTTATAGCGTCGAGCATAATATTATCGTTATCGTACTTGTAAACACACACACGAATGCAGTCTTTGTAAACGCGTTTACAGCAGACAAAATACGATATTAGAGAACAAAAAAAAAATTAAAATATCGTACAGGGTTTGAACGCTTCGGTAAAAGATTGCTCTTTAAAAAGTCAAATAGTGTATTCTAAAAGAATAAAAATTTTAACGAAAAAACCCACCGATACACCGCAGGGACATACTAAAACACCACTAAAAACACGTCGTCGCAGAGTGAAATCCCGCGTAAATCGGTTTGTTAACGTATCGCTATTTACTTTTGTTCTTCACACAAACGAGTTGTACGATAATAATATACATTATTCATTTCAAACGATGTTGAGAAAAACGCTTTGGTGTATACATATAAAATGTGGGTACTCTTAGCGAGAACGTATCAACAGTGTCGGATCGAATTCGTGAGAACTTGACATTCCGAGTGAAACGAAGAACGTATCGGTTTTCACACGATGCGTGAGTTATTTTTCTTCTATTTTTAATTAAAATTAAAAAGTTGCACTAAAAAATTAAGGAAAAAACCTACGGCAAACGTGTTTTCGACATAATCGATTTAGATATTTCATGCCGTAACTTCCAGAATAACGATCTGAAACCATGCTACTAAAAATCGGTAAGATATTGAGATCTGTTACGGATTTCAAGAAATTTTCATACGATAATAAACAGTTCTCACAAAAAGTTTTGAAAATTTAATACAAGGTTCCCGACATGTAGTTTACACAAACGATACTAAAAAATTTCGAAAATCCGTAATTGTGATTTTTAATTTACGAAAATCGGTCATACCTATTTTTGGAAAAAAAAATTTCGTATCTAACACAAATTTTAAATAGCATTTAGAAAATGTAATACGTTATGTGAAACGAAATTTGCTATCCGAACGAAAAAAATTTCAAAAAAATTCACCGTGTAGATTCCGAAAGCGTACGAAAAAAAATATTGAAAATTTTAATTTCATTATAACAATGAGATTACGCGCCGTTGTGAAACTGATAGGTACTAAAAACGTAACGACTTCTCAACCTAACAACGGACCAAACGGTTTGAAATTTTTCCACGTTATTAATAAACTAAAATTTGTGACTAATTTTTGTGTTTATCCGTTCTCTCAATTTCGTTTTTCGAAACCCACTGCCTCAGAATCGTTATTTTCGTGAGCGATTTTCAATTGCTTACAGATTTAACGCACAACTATTCTACAAACCTTCCCCAAAACAGTCAAACTACCCCACGCGTAGGGTGATCCCGGCTATTTTTTTTTTTTTTAAATTCTCTCAAATTTACATAATCGTCATCCGCGATTTTCAATAATGAAACACGACACGATTTAACCGCATAAAGTGCGTGGCGACCGTGCCCCACAGAACAGGGGAAAGTTATTATAAATATACCTCTCTGCCGATGTTTTTTCGTCAAATGCCTCTTCTTTCCGGGAGTAAGAAGTCCCCCGTAGTAGGTAAAGACTGCGCGCGTATATAAATAAGCCTGAACGGCGACCGCATTTGCTGGGGGGTTTAAAAGTTTCTCTCGAATATCAAAATTAATTTAAATTTTTCTTTTATGCGACAGTTTGTAAGACAATATAGATATATGTACTAAAAAGAACGTCCTTTTTTTTATAATAACCTGGTGTACATTTTGTCGTGCGCGAGCAGTTTCTTTAACAAAAGCGATTTATTATATTATACAATATAGTAACTGTACGAAACATTAAGGGGGAAAAAAAAAACAATATCAAACGGTGAAAATCTCGAAATTCTAAATATTTTATACTCGAAAACGAAACACGATTATATATGGTTTCGGCCAAGTAATTTTAGAAGATTTCATTCTATTTTTTCACCAATCTATATAAAAAAAAAAGGCTTCAACCATGCGGTGTCCATACTTGAAGGGATTACATGGGGAAAAAAAAACCACGTTAGTCTACAACTCGTAAAGTGTTTACATGAAAAGGAAACATCTCTCTGTATGAAAGCAACACGTTCAATGCTTGCTCCGAGTTCATAAAACGAACGGTGTAATAATTATGCACACTAGTCGTGCGGATTAAAAGTTGTGAGAGTAAATTTTTTTTACAAAATCAACAAACGCCAGCAACTACAAACTACAGTACGGATGAAACGCTTTGGAAAAATTCCAGAAAACTTGTGAGATTTTCCCAGACGATCTATACAACAAATTCCATGACTTTTCCGGATTTTCCGAACGAGTTGGTTGGTTCGACGCTGTTAATGTGTATTTATATAGATAAAAATACACGTGATCCCGGCGAGAGGAAGGGAAGCTATCTCATAATAATAATATATGCAGGGTGACATCGCGGCGGTCTTTTGTTTCCAATTATCTCTCGGTTACATTACCGTTTTCTCGCTGCGAGTCTAATATGCTTTTAAACTCCTCTTTATATACATAGATGTGATGCCTGCCAAAACTTTGCAGCGCTCAACAAATCCACCCTTTTGCCCGCACACAACCCAATGAAGACGACCATCCTTCTTCTCGTCTCCACCCTCCTGCACACGACGGGGGGCACAAATTATAAAATTTGTAAGTGTGCGGCGGCGTAATAAATAATTCAACTGCGTGCTACAAGTACGGAGAACTTACTCCTTTCAAATCATCCGAAGCGTTTAACGACGAGAATACGAGAGAGAGAGAGAAAGCGGAGACAGGACGCGGGCGATGAAAAGGCGAACTCGCTCGTCTCCTATAATCATATAAATGGTGGTGTAATCCCTTCGTTCCGAAATTTTCGGAAAACGATAATTATTACTACTGTCCGCCGTTTTTCAAGAGTATAAAAACCCCTTTTCGAGCAGTCGAGGATAACGGTGTAGTAAATGGCGCCCGAAAACGGTTCTCCGGGCCACTATATTATATTCCTCGGGCACATCAAGTAATATTCGTCGGTCGGTCGGTTATAGAACGAGAAATCGGTATCGAGTACTGTTCGATAACGGGCGAAACCGGGCGGTTTTCGAACATTATTTTGAAAAAAGCTTCTTCTACCTCGTTTTGCCGATTTCGTTTACATAAGAAGTTTTCCGGTTGTACGCAAGTATTGAAAATGACGTATTCTACTCATACAAATTCTATATTCTACTCAAACATACACGTTTTATCTGCGGTTCTGACGAGGCGTGTGGAAAAACGCCGCTGTTAACGATTTACACTATAGTTTCGCCGGCAAAGCGATCGCGAAATCCGTTTCCTACGACGCGCCAAAAGCGATCCCCTCAAAAAAACCAAAACAGCTTCGACAAAAGTACCGCCAGAGTCCGTAAAAAACATTTTAGAGCGAGGTATTTGACCGACTTTGAAAATCAGAGCGTTCGTTCCGTACGAAAAAAAGTAATTGTCGACAGCAAAAAAAAAACAGAAAACGTTCCTCGCAATAATAAACGCGCACAATACGGACATTTTTCAAGTTTTATAAGAGAATTTTAACGAAACTCGACGGCGGCAGACGTAATGTGCTTATTGCAGGTACGCGCGAGCAAAAGATATTATAATACGACGCTTGAGGAGCCATCCATGTGCACTATAAACCCCTTCGTCGTAAGCGTCGTATTTTAATAATAATATATAAATACGTCGTCTCGCACGAGCAGGAGATAATACATATATTACGATTTCTGATTTCGTGTTTTTATAATGCGCAAATTTTTTTTTTCCTCGCTCGCTTTTCACGCCTGTTAAAAATGAAAAATCGTAGCCGGCCTCGACGCGAATATAATAAAAAAACGAACGATAACGAGGAAACGCGAGTCCGAGACAGGAGTGCCGCGTGTATATAATAATAATGTGTTATATACTACAGGCGAGTGTATGGGTATTTTCGTATATTTTTCTTTTATTTTCTACTCTTATAAAGCACGCGTAAAATATGATACAATAACCGCCGCCGCCTTCGTATGCACGCGTTCAACCGTCAAATTCAGTCCGGGCACGCGTTTTATGTATAATACATAATATATACCTCCGCGCCCTGCAGCAACGGCGGCAGATTAGCGCGTCTCGGTCGACTTAAACCGCCGCCACGTTCAAACATTATCATCGAAAATTTAATAAACACTGGAAAACGATATTACGATTAAAACGGCCGTTCGAGTTTGACACGCGGTGTCGTATTGGAAGGTCGTCGTGCATCTGCTGTAAGCGATTAAAAACCGATCACGAAAATAACGATTCAAAGGGGGATGAGGAGCTCAACAAATACAGAGAACAGACAATCGATATACGGAGATTGGTCACAAAGTTTGGTTCGTTTGAACAACGTGTGAACATTTCTCTTCAAACCTTTTGTCATTTCGAGGAGTTGTTACGTTTTTAGTTTTAGATTGCGCACTAAACAGTATTTTCGTTGTCGTCAATGAGAATAACGGCGTTTTTCAACACTTTTTTTACACGCTTTCTACTGGGTGGATTTTATTTTTCCATTCGAATCCTGTTTTACACGACATATCGAACCATAAATAACGAATTTGTGCGAGCGACGCACATTTTTTCTCCAAAAATAGTCGAAAGTATGACCGATTTTCGTGAATTTTCCAACAACTAGATATAATAAATTGTGAATTTTTCGGTAGCATATTACGCAATTGCACGAACCTCGTGTTAAATTTTCAAAGTTTTATTCTTAGTCCGAAAACGTTCGAAATTTCTTGACATTTGTATCAGATATTACCAATTTTAATAGTACGTGAAAGTTTCGGATCGTTATTGTCGAAGTTATGGCCAAAACCGATAATGTCAAAAACTCGTTGGCCGTAATTTTTAACGTTCCCTTATTAACTTATTGATTGTAACTTTTTAATCTTATAGACGCCTAAGCCCACAAAGTACCACCTGTGTCCGTGTAATGTACCCGTAGAATGTACTGACGTTAAAAATCGGAGCATTGTTGAAGTTATCGTGATTACATAGTGGTAAAAAAAAAGAAGAAAAAAAACACACACACATCATGTGAAAACGTTCGTCGTTTCACTCAGAATCGAAAACGTTCACTAAATTATACACACACACACACACTGCAGATATACATAAGTTATACCGTGAGTGTCAGCTATTGTACTCGAGATGATTTTTAGATTCTGAGCGCAGCAGCGAACGATGTATACACACATCGTTATTATAATGACGTTTTGTTATTGTTTTATTTCTTCTCATAAACACTTTTTAGGGTTGACGAAACGCGCTCGGATTTTTAAAGTCGGTAACTTTTCCGATTCAGGCGTCTATGGACTGGGGTGGTATTTTGAGATTTAAAAATTGAAAAGCATATTATTATTTTTGAACACGGACACTTTGGAAACTGTTTGGAAAAGCACTACTCTTCCAAATACTGTTTTTGGTAAAAATATACGTATATTTGAATCCTTGTAAACTATTCAATTTTTTTTTGTCATTATTTACCGATCATAATACTATTGTTATGCTGTATCATCTATATACATACTTTTTAACCAAGTACGTTCAATTGTTATTATATTTTACGTGACGTGTGTTTTCAATTAGGTTGTCATGACAATCGTCGGCTGTTTGTCTAGTTTTCTATATTATAATACGCACAACAACGCGCGCGCACATCATATTCGTCATAAACATATTTTATAATATTATAATATAGTATATATAGTATTCATATTATTTTTATAATTTAATCATAATTATAACCAACTATAATATTATACTAGTCGGTCTATTCGGTCGATACTTTATATGTTTTTAAACAAAAGTAAACGCTTAGTAGGTACAACGCAATATATAGTTGTAATACAATTAAACAGATTAAATCAACCGAAAATCAAATCAGATCATATAATATTATATATGGTTCCCCGAAGACTACTTTATCTAGAATATTTTAAAACTGAAAACAATACAGCCGTGAAACCATCCAGATTACGGCAAACCTTATATTGCCTCGTAATGTTGTAATCGCGAACCGTTTTCAATGTACACAAATGTGCGATTTAAGTTATACTAAAACGAAAAACAAACACACGAAGAAGAAAGCTTTTTGGGTTAAAATTAATACTCATATCCAACCTCTTTGAAAAATTGTATTACGCCTGCCTATACAAGTGATTAATAATAATTAAATTTATGTTTTAAAACTTAATTATTTTTTCAAGTTTCAGCAGTTTTCGCACTACATTTGAACATTCTGACGATAATTTATGCGACAGATATAATATAATATAGACGTGCTTTTGTTAAAAAAAAAAAAATAATACGTGTAATTGGGAAAAATAACAAATGGTCCAAGAACATAAAATAAACGCTAATATAATTAACAAAGCGTTGCGGGGCTATAACATAAAATTTGAGCTGCGAATCGAACGAAAATTCCTTTTTGATTTATACGTAACCGCCGACTTTTAAACCTGAAGAAATGACAAAAAAAAATCGTTTGTTAAAATTTGTTTAGCAGTGTTGAAACAAAAGTTACGCGGCAAAACTAACCCCGTGAAAAAATAAAACTTGAAAAACATTTCGCATACCTACCCCTATAGGAGCAAAACGAATACGACCGCTGCGGGATGGCGCTGGTAAAAAGAGCATTCCAAGACAAAAGCCCCCGCTGTAATAGCATTAATTAGCCGGGAGACGTAAAGGATGAATTCCTAAAGAGTTATTTATGAATTGTAGCATAGGAACCCTGGACACAATCAACTCGATGGGGGGAAAAAAAAGGCTAGGCGCCTTTACGATGCGGTGCCACGGGAAAACGATACCCTTATAAAGGGACAACTACGGAAGCGTAGTCCGGAGGATGGCAAGATGATGACGACACATAATGAGGCGTGAAAGCCTACTAGAGAAAATAATCGAAGGACACGTTGGAGGACACGTCGTCGTATGGTGGCAAGAAAAAGACACCGAGGGCAGGATAATGAACGGTCGAGAAAAGTACAAAGAACCGAAGGGTGGTACGAATTTCGAACTACGTGTATTATTAGCGCGTTGGGCGAGAGTGAACGATTTCAATCGCTCGCGTCCGATCGGAAGTATAATCTATAGGTTAACGCGATGTAGTGCAGTCGAACGAAACAAAAAACCAATCAGCGGCACACGTAGGTTCGTGAAAACATACTGCATACGCAAAGCGATTTTATTTCATCCCGACATCGATCGATGTAGGCAATATAAAAATTTCCGGTAAAAAAAAAAAAACGGATAAAAATTGATAATTAAAAAAAAAATATATAACGTAGTACCATTCGTTAAAAAAAAAAACTGTTTGAAAACGCGTCTGCGGGCAAAGCGCGCGAGATGACGAACGTCATCCGTAATATATTGTACGTAAAATACACGATATGAAAAATAAAAGTGTAGTTAGAACTCGACCGCGCGAATACGACAAAAAACAGTTTTACAAATTCAGACACCGCAATGAGACACGTCGTGAAAATTTCGTTTGGTCCGAGTTGGGTGATCCGAGAAGAGTAACAAAGTGGAAGAGGTAGAACACTAGGATGATTTTTACAAAGGGACGGAGGCTTTATGGCAGATGTGAAATGCGGTCGGATAAAACGGAGAGATAAACGTCCGGCGTTTTGAGATAAGAGAATTCAACACGTGCGACGAGAAGAAGAAACAGCAGTGAAGCAGTAGGAGCTGCGGTTGTGAAAATGAAGAAAAAGAAGAAAAAGAAAAGGTTTGAAAAACATACGAGGGTCGTGCATGATCGATAGCGACAAGTGGACGGACGGGTCGAGGGCGACCGGACCTCGAACAGAACTGGAAGAAAACACGATAACCAACAATGGTAACGCGAATCTGGCCTTTCAAGAAAAAGAAAGATTGAACCGACGGTGTGAGGAGGATATGTACGTTTTATTTTAAACGTTCACATTTTTCTGAAGACCGCAGAAGGTGAAACAACTATAGTTACAGCCCCTGACAGCGTTTTTTTACGCGACGCGACATCATCGTCTTCTGTTTTTGTACAAACTGCAACGTCGAACAGACGAAAAGTTTGAAAAAAAAAAAAAACATTTTTCGCGAGACAATCAAACAAACAACACACGCGATTCTGAAGTGATCACACAGCGACTGCAGACACATTTTGACGAGAAAAAAAAAGAAATTGGTACGTCGTAACGACCCTTTTCACCTTTTTCGCGTCGTTGTTGTTGTCCACGTGATTATTTCCCATCGCGTCGCCGTTGCTCACCGGGCCTCCTTCGACTCCCGGCGATGTAACCATCTCGTCGGACCCACGCTGCGAACAGAAAAACATTAACAGTCACCACGATGTTCAGTTGATAGATACGATATTATTTATTATATTCACGGCGGTACGTAGACGAGGATCGCAAAAACGCATACAGGCGTGTACTAACAGCTGCAGTTTATGACGCTATTTTTTTAAATTCCCAGACTTTTCCAAAGTTTTCCGGGAGGAAAAAAAACACCGCGACATTTTATACCGCGTTTCGGAATCGCCTTTTGCGTAAAACTACTGACACATCACCTCGACGCGGAGGAAGATGATCAAAAGTGATACCCGTTAACGGTTATGCGAACGAAATATGTTGAACACGTTTTTTTATTAGAGGTCACGGACAGACTGTCGTCTAGTACCCGAAACATGTGAATAAGTTTAGTAAAAACAATAATCTTTCTTTGATAACTCTTCGATTTCGTTATTTTATTTCGTCGGTTAGTAAACGAGAAACCGCTATTGAACATTTCCCCGAACGTGAAACGTTCTCGATTCTACGACTGACCGTTCCCCGCCGGGGTTCCTGCAGAAAAGATGATACAGCGCAAACCCTGAACGAGTTCGTTAATAGTCTCACAGGCGAGCCGACGTTTTTTTCTTTTTTTTTTAGTCGACCACTTCACCTTCTAATGAAGCGCGATCGTCGTCGTTAAAAAAATGAAAAAAAAAAATAAACAGGGTTGAACCTACGAGGATATGAAAGCTCCGCTTGTTCACACAGAAAACCCTTCGCTCTTTTTTTTTACTTTTATTTTTTTACACAACGTCCGCGTACAAATTTTGTGTCGGTATATTATACGCGGCTATTACGATATCGGGGTGGAAAAACACGATATTATTTCCACCAGACAAGCATCAAACGGGGCTTTGCGCGCGCGGCCGGGTGGTAGGTACATGGGAACGACAGCCCGTTTTGTTCTGCTCCCGGAAAACCTCTACGCGCGTGTACGGCGAGCAAAATATGTTATAATAGTGTGTTTGCGTTTAAAATTTAAAACGAAAAAACTCGATCACCTCGAGGAGCCGACTACTCTGCTGTTCGGAGTGGATTTCGATTTTAGTAAAAAAAAATAAAAACATTTTGAGATCTGAAGAAGAAAAAACGCGTGACAGAGCCGTCGATTTGTTGTTACGTATTAATGATACGGCGGTGGTTATACGACCAAACTTTGTCTACTACACACGTTTTTTTTTCCACACACAAATGTGTACCGAGAAGCAGAACGCGAAGTGAGCAAACTCGACCATATACTTTTTTGTTTCCCGAAGTAAACGGAACCGTCGTGATCGACGACACACTCGCGTTGCGAACAGTTAAAAAACGTTTTTTAAAAAACGTTCCGACGCTTTCTGCATGCGACGGACAGAGGAAGAGGCGAGGCCCCATAAATGCAATGATGTTCACTCGTATGGTTCAGCAAAGAGAGAAGAATACATCAATTTTAACCGGGTCAAAACACGTGGGAATATATCGCGTTTTGGATTTTTGCACTCTCTTATACGCAGTAAAAATGTCTTCACAGACCGAAACGTTTACCGTTTAATTCACGATCAAAAGAGTCACATAACATTCCCGCGTACGCGTTTTGTTCGGTTAAATCGCCGTTTTAAACAGTAGACCACCACCAGACTGCTCGAAATCCCGGTCGGCGGTAACATTGTCGTACACATTTTTACATCGGAATTGCGAACGCGATACGTAGAGATGGGTGGTACACCACGGGCGCAGGAGAGTGTTAAAATTAAAAAATAAAATGCGTAATCCATCGTGAAAAAAAAAAAATTAATAAATAAATAATACGAAAAAATGAAAGGATTGGCGGCCACGCGAGATATTATACACACACACACGTTGTGAAATCCGACGAAAGCCGAATTACGCGGTAATAAATAATAGTTTTTTAACCGTCCCGCAACAAGTCAATTAAAATCTCGTCGGAAATGCGTCGAGGGGGAAAAAAAAATGAAACGCAAGAGTTGGCAAAAACGAAAAAATGCTAAACCGAGCTCTGGCAGTTGTTCAACCCCCGCACAAACCCCCTACTATCCACGAAACGGGCCCAAAAAATTAAAATATATATATACATTTTTTTTAAGTTTAATTTTATCATTTTACTATTATTCACTGTCATTGTGACCATCATAATGATATATAACATGCAAATGCGGCGCCGTTTACCGACGCGTATACGCGGTTCTCGAACATAAGTAATTGGTTTTAGCTACAATACGAGCTTTACGCGACCGTGCCCCAAATTCAGAGAGGAAATAAGGAAAAAAAAAATACAACCGTTGCGGATTTACTTGGGAGAAAAAACGTTTTCGTTCTTTTTTAACGGTGATTGAAAGCACAAACCGCAGCGCGGGTTTTGACGTGAACACGGCGTTAAGACCGATTTATAAAAATAAAACGACGAAATGACAGACCAAAACATTTACACGAGGAGTTGACACCATATACAGATCGATAGATACGAAATACTCAAACACCACCACGTTAGGTTAGGTCAACTCGGAGAAATACTAAATTACATTTTATCGGCGGTTTCGACAAAGCAGTGCGCGAATACACCGCTAGATTACACTAGTTTCGCCGGCAAACCGACGCGCTTAAACCCTAAAATTAAATTTTGATCTCCTCTACCCACGACACCGTCGCCGTGTCAAAAACCCCAGAGTTAGACGCGACCGACCACACACGATGAGAATATTTCCAAAAAAGTTAGATCGACAGCGGCGCCATCTATCATCTAACAGCGTGGTGACACGATTCGCGTGGGAATCGCAAACTTCGCCCCTTAACGAACGGGTGAAACGAGTAAACGACGGACAAACCCTCGTGTGTAATGATAATACTCCTACGACTCGACAAAAATTACAATTACACTCGGCTGCAGTATAACCGTGGTTTTCGTATTAATTTTATTTGGCCGTTATAAACGTGCTAACCATACCTCGTCGTCTGCGAAACGACAGTACGGTTTATAATTAGATTGTCGTCGCAGGGGTAAATTGACGAAAATACCTCTCATACTATCTGGTTTCACATGCAGCAGTTGTTTTTATTAAACGCCGCGAGAAAAACAACGCGTGTAAAATGTTTTGTAACCCAATTATAATTTTCCAGGAGTGCGAAACGCGTTTTGTAAAAACGCACTCGTTAAAACAACGCGGTATACAAAAACGAACGTTACGTTATATTAATAATTAGTTTGTGCAGCTCTTACGCGACTATTCCGCGAATCATCACGGTGATAAAGTTTTATCGGATAGACGGAGAGAAAAAAAAAAATCCGACAGAATATAAGAATATTCGCTACGGTCTGTATCTTTTAATTGTTCAAATTGAGAATTAATTCGCCGTAAGAGTAAAAGTTTCGCGCCGAGGATGTTTTGTCGTGAGCACTGTACAGCCCCCTTTCGACACCCTTTCAAACCGTCTTTTATTTAAACGTATTTAAACGAATTAAGTTATCTTCGTTTTGAAATTTTATCCTGCACCCGCTTCGAAAGTCAAAATCTAAACGTCTAGATGAAAAACCTGACCAAAAAAAAAAAAATTAATAAACTGATCGCAGAATAATATTGCTGTATAATAATGTACCTGTAGTGAACGATTTTTTTGATGGTAAAAATTTCGACGTAACGGCAATTTTTTCGCGCGGAAAGTCGAGACGACGGGCAGAGAAAAACAACATCGTTTTGTTCCAAGTCTAGAAATTCAAATCCGTAAACGTTACAAACTGGGCCCGAATCGATCGTGTATAAAAAGCTTTTTTTTTAGACCGTGCTACGCATTCTGCTGCACTCGCGGGGGCGTAAAATCGGATTAAATTACGAACGTTACTTGTTCGCGCGAAATTAGGGATGATCCTGCGCGATTTTGTGGATCAAAGACGCCGGTGCCGTTGAATTGCCTACACGGAACGCCGTCGGGTCCACGGACTGTTGTGTGGAGAGACGGACAGTGTGTATACGTAACGCAGGTACGTTTCATGTTTGAAAAAGAAAAAATGTAAAATCCGTTTTCGAAACTGTACGCGGTGACAAAGGGGAAAAAACCGTAGGGCTTACTCAAGTCGATTCCAAAAAAAAATGAAACCCTCAATTTTCTTTATACACGCGGTATTATAAACGAAGATCGTCGTACTAGACGTGGACTAGACGCATATATATACGTATAAGTATATTATAGAAACCTAATCCTGCCGATGATAATACACTACGAAAATAAATACGTAAAAAACAGAAAAAAAAGGGTAAAAATTCTACATCGGCTTTGTCGCCGCAACGTTATGTTCTCGTCGTCGTCGTCAAAGAACGTGAATAAAACTTTTTTACTGCGAATCTCCGGTAAAGGAAAAGGTTAGAAAACGTACGTATATACAGTGTGATAAATCGACCGGAGAAACGGCGGGTGCGCGTCGCGTATTCCCCCCGGGGCCGTACAAACCCGAAATTGATTTTCGTCGTTTCACGTGGCGAAAATAAACGAAAAAAAAAAAAATCATAATAGCAAATAAATATAAAAACAGAAAAAAAAAACGCGTCTCACCGCCAAAAAGTAAACAACGGAACGACGCAGCGCATTCGCTCTCGCGGGAAGATTATCCCTGTCTACAGAGGGCGAAACCCGCAGGATTTCATCGTAAAAAAAAAACGTATTGTAAAAGCCGGTCGGGTAGTGACAACCAAAAGTGAAAAAAATATGTTTTTTTTCAACTCGACGACCGGATTGATGTAAAACAACAATTACACACGAACACCATTACTTTTAAAGGTACCGACGACGATAATTGTTTTTTTTTTTTTAATGATTTTCTCCACGCGATTCTCGACGGATCGTTCTAGAGTCCGATACCGTTTTATGATTTCACCGGGCGTCTTCTATTTATTTAGCTATTTCGTCGGCACGTTTCGGACAAGAGTTTTTTTTTTCACGCTTTGAAAAATACGAATCGTTAATTTATTATCGATGTTGATTACTACGCAATTTTTCAGCCAATTCACCGTTGTCGCGACGCTCTCGCTGTAGAAAAAAAACCGACGCGATGAACAAACTATTGGCTAGGGTATTAGGGACGACGACGGGTTTTCGGTGAATTCGCGTACTTCTCGAAAAATATTGTATCTCCAGGTGGCGTTCGGTGTGACTGTCTGGAATTTTTTCTCTTTCTCACAGAGTAAAAGTGCGTTTCGAACACCGTCGAGTCGTTTTTCCACAAACGGCCCCAGACACCGGTCTACTAAAAATCATATACGCGTTACCAATTCGCCAACAAGTGCGCCTAGTCCTGCTATTGATCCGAAAAGTTTTGAATAACAATATCGCATCATACACGTAAACTTTGCCCGTGGAATCAATTTATCATTCACGCGTGATGATAACGTTACGTTCCTTGGATATAATATCAAATATATTTTATAATATACACACACCGCACACGATCCCTGCGCGCGCCGTCTTTATAACGGTTATTATTTTTTTCCCGAGTACGTGATTTTATTTAAAAAAAACTTTTCGCGCCCACAAACTTTGATCGATTTCGCGCTCGTATAATATATCGTAACAATAAATTCCTCTCTCGGCGGCACGCGCGAAATAGTGTACACAGCCGAATAACGATATTATAATACACGGCCGGTATTATGGTTTAGATTCCGAGAGTCGGCGGGGAACGTTTTCTCTCTGATCGCTTTTTCTATATAGTAGAAGGAACGCTCCGCTGATCTTAACGTACCCTCGACAGATCGATACGTGACGGTAAGTACACGCTTTATAATCGAAGAGTTTTTTTTGTTTGAAATTTTCGTAGTTACGAAACGAAAACGTCCGTACTTGGCTCGTCGCTAAGAAGTGTTTAACGAGCGTTTCAGTCGATTTCGACGAGTTTTCGAGGGAGTCGTGATGGTTTTGTTGTTTTACCGCGGCATTCGTCATTGAAACCTCTAGTTTTTACGTTTAAGTCTCGACACTTTAACACGATCCAGACAAGATAGGAACCTTCCTCTCGAGATGACGTCCGTCTGTCGCGCGGGTCCCAGACAACCGGACCATATTTAAGTACATATTGGTCTGACTCGGGCACGACAGAGAGAGACTTGGGGCAGCGGGTTTAGTTTAGGTTCATTCTGACGAAATCCGGAGTTCCGTATTACAGGTAATGTGGTACGAAAAGACCGAGAACGAAACCTAAAAGTCCCGAACGTCGATTGAAGGGAGTTTTTTGAGCCGTCGCACATGCGGAACAAAAAGAACTTCCGGTGCACCTTCCCCTACGTCACGGATTTGAGAACTCGTCGACGTTCAGAGACGCGAACCGAGGAATCGTTTCTCGGATTCTATATATACGTTGGTTTTACTGCCGCTCTCGTGCATACAATATGCAGAAATAATATTATTTCAGGTACCTAAAATATGTATAGGCGCGGGTGTGTGTATAACGATCGAGGTTAACAAAAAAAATCGGCAATCGTTTCGCTAAAAAGCTAATTTCCTGCTCGCTAGGAGAAAACAACACGCGCGTATATATTTATTATTTACGTCGCGGCCGGGCTGCACACGACGCTTTTCGCGTCATTTTATCCGCGCGCCTTTTGTTTGTACACGATTTTTACTCGCAGAGCAGCGTTTGTTTCCATCGTTTTCTCAAGCACACGTATCCCCTCGAAACCTCGATTTTTTTTTTCTTCGCGTTTTTTTTTTGTCCGTCTCTCTTTCTTGTTTGTAAAACAATACACACGAGCGAGCTGCACACATTCGGGGCAACGTTTACGTTATACTCGGTTTTTTTTTTTCTCTCGTTATTCTTTTTAAGCTTTTGAATAACACATGAACGTTTCATATACTTATGTGCGCTATTTTATTTATTTATTTTTTTCAGAAAAGTGAATATTTTCCTCGCCGAATGCGTTTTCGCGCGCGCACCCGTTGCTACGCCGTGTTTTTCTCCGAAAATCAGAATCCGTTTTCCTCCGATAAAGGCTCGAGACGAAATTCTCTTGATTACAGGCGTTTTAAATATCTTTTCAGCGATACAAAAACATTATTTTTCTAATACGATTTTCTCTGTTTCGCTTTTAATTTACGTACATGGTTGTTGTACACGATTGAATATATTTACGAAAAAAACGATAAAAATTAATTTTAATTATTCACACATCAAAATAAATAAACTCACGACTCGTAAAAATTTCAATTTTAGTCAGTTAATATTCAAACAATAATTTTGATCGTATACTTTTTTTTTAAAAATATTTACTAGTGATGATTCACAAAATAAACTCAATACGCGTTTAAAAGCATATCTTTTTTTTTTATACATATTTTTAAGTTTTGGTTTTCTAAAACATAAGTCTGTGTAGGAAAAAACGGTATTGTTATCATACTGGAGGAGAATTACGGCCCATATTTTAATCCGCGCGATCTATCAATCTATACACCAACCTGTCGCCACGGATCGGACTACTTTTTTTTAAAAAATCAAAAAAAAATCCATCCGTTCTGCCACAAACATAACGGGCAATATTGTTATTGTAATAATTGTAAGCAGAATACTGCCTGCACGGTAACGGCCGTTTCGATTCAACCGCGAATTCGTTCGGAGACGATAAAACAACAAAAACACGATTTTTACTCGTAAAAATGTACTCGTACTTGCATTAACGGAAAAACGCGTCGTTATATCACATAAGAGCTGCACACCTTATTTACGACCGACGTGTACACGTATTATCGCTATGCAATACACTATTATACCGTGATACACAATACTATATTATGATTGACGATGGTATATTTTATTTTTACCGTTGTAGAAAATTCCAAAAAGGCGAAAAAACTTCGCCCCGTAAGTACGATGTGAGTATACATACCTATATAATGGTCCAAAACGAATGAGTGAGAAAAAAAAAAACGTTTTGACAATACACATTTTACACGGCGTCAAACAACAGTATTCGGCGCAAACTCAACGAAAACGATAAATATATAAAAAAAAATACGGAAATCGTCGACACCGATCGCATACGATGTAAAAACAAAAAATTATAGTTCACTCGAACACGATGTAACTAACAGCGCAACGGCTCCGTTTAAAATGATTACCGGCTCGTATTGTTGTATTAGTAGTAACACGATAAAAAGCGATTCCGCGAAAATTAAAGCTGATGGGAAAATAAGAACAACTCCAAGTATCGATGGGGTGGGCCTTTGAAGAGAAAATAAAAAAAAATCAACATTTTCAGCCTCTTTCACGGTAAGTAGCTGAAGGGAATTAAAAAAAACGCTCGCCAGGAGATTTTATAATCGCAAAAAGAGGAAAAACGTTGGATCTCGCGAGTGTTTATAATATTCCTGCTGTATATTATATATACGCGTGTAACGGGGAGAGGGGTGGTGACCGACGAGAAAACTCTCGAGAATCGTTTCTTCAAAAAATTAATTTACTCGAGTGAAATAGCGAGAAAAAAAAAATATGGAACCGTATAGTAATAATGCGCGGTTTAAAAACTAAATTCTATAATCTGAATGATATAAAACAATATTGTCTTATTGGTAGGTTAGGTAGGTTAGGTCGGTAGTTTTGATCACACACGTTGATGGACAGCAGCTCTACTAACTTGATCGAAAGCACTGTGAAACGTTTTCATCATGATACACATGTGATTCCGGTAGAACTCATTTTTCGCGTAAACCGTACGTTTGAGCGTTGTTTTTTTTCGCAAATCGTCTTGCCGAAAATTATATCCCGGGCATAAGTAGTCGAGAAAACGAGCGCCCTATAGCAAGTGGCGGCGATTCTACTCGTACGATAAATACACGTTTTAAAAGTCGGCCTAAATTAAAAGACACGCGTCTTTAAATAGCATTCGCGGTATTTTTTCGTACAAATTTTAGCCCGCGTCCGTTCCCCGCCGCTTGATTTCCGCGACAATTTTACGGCGGCGCTGCTTGCGGTTTGCAATGCGACGGCGGAAAATCGATTTTTCGCGTGTACGCGCCCAGGGGGAATCGGCGAGCAGCAACAAGGCGAATTATAATATCGCACCACGCTATAGGTATACGATAATAACGACTAACATACGATATCAGCAGCACTCGCTTTTTAACGTCGAATTCGCGTGTGCAAACAAACCACAAACGTGCCCTCGTGGCACGCGCCGTGGCTGGAAAAAAATGTTTTAAACGCGAGACAATGTAGTAATGACCAAAAAAAAAAACAATAAAAATAGTCAGAAAAAAAAATGTACAAACCATAGGCGACGAGCGACGCGGAAGAAGAAGATCGGAGGAGGTATCGCTCGTTTTGCAGTGCATTTACTGGACTGTACGGGAACAACTATCGCATCGTTAAAATATAATTAAATGTGTAAATTGTGTTTACTTTTCTTCTCCTCCCGACGGAAACGATAAAAAAAACCCCGTTAAACAATATCGTCGTACTATACGGAACTCAATTCAAGTGGCCTGGTACACACTTATTTTTTAAGGCGCGCAAAAAATGTAGGCACTTTCCTCCTTCCTTCCTTCGGCGCGTCTGTCTACTAAATGGACGAAAAAAAAATGTAATTATTGCGATCGTTTGAAAGAACGATACGATAACACTCCTTTAGGGTGGTGTACGCGGACTGTTTGATTTCTATCGAAAAAAAAAAATATTTAAAAAACTTACGTAAAAACGCCTAATTCAAACAAATAGTCCGATAAATGGAACGTTAAAACGCGAGCTGTAATTCGAAATCTTTTTGAACAAAAAACAAAAAAAAAAACTATCAAAATCAGACATGTGAATTTTAATGGAATCCACTTGAATTTAGTACCAGCTATGACATTTTTATCGACATTTTTTGACAAAGTAAAAATTAATTTTCGCATAGTATGAGATCGTTTGACGGATGAAAATGTCAGATATAGATCGCGACCGGATGGCCAATAAAAACTCAAAACTTCAGTATCGCAATAATAAATTATATACAATTCGCATCAAAAACGGTGAACGTTTTAAAAACAATCGGCGAAACGTATAGTACAGACTCGTCCGTATATCATAAATACCTAACAATCGTTCGTGTCGATGAATGTCCTTGTTTTAATTTGTCGTACAAAACCAGAAAGAATGCATATTATTCGCTCACTAAGCGAAACGTAGCTGACAAAAACGCCGAAATCGTCCGAGTTTGAAAACGTTGAACAAAAAAAAAAAAAAAGGAGTTTAACGAACAAATCGATCGTTTGTTTATCACCGGAACAAATGTTGTGAATATATTAATTACACGTCAACGATCATACTGATATATTTCCATTATACGAAACATGGAGAAACGTCAAGACGAAAACACAAATAAAATTTAGACCATCCGCGACGGACGTATTTGAGAAAGAATTAAATTTATAGGGTGTTTACGCGGAGGGAAAGACGTCGAAATACATCCCTCGACGTAAGGTTCACGCCGTTCAATAGCAGCGGGGGAACAATTTTTTAGGTGTGAACGTCGTACGTAATAAAAGTTTTTTTTGAACGCCATCGGGTTTTCGTTCCGTTCGATCACATATTCTTTTGAGGAAATCGTTCCATCGCATATTGTACGATACAGCGGAAAAAAAACAAAAAATCAAATTTGCATGAGCGATTCATCTCTAATTGGTACATTAGAATCTCCTTCGGCGCGTCTTTTGGCCGTTTTTCGCCCGCAGTATAAACACGCTTTGGTGAAAAGTACATAATTTTCGAAGAGAAACGTAATAATCGCTCCGTTTGTTACCAGCTAAGGCCGGATAATAAACACGTTTTGTTTGTCGGAACTCCGTTTGATCGAACGAAAAAGAGCCAAAGAAAAAATACATAATAATTATACGTACAACGACGTCAAGACGTTTATCGACAACGTTTCGTGCTAATAACAACGCGAACGTAACAACAAAAAAATCAAATTCACACGAAACAAGAATTCGGACAAATTTTTCGGTCGTTCTCGCACTTTTATCGATCGTTTGAACTCGAAGGGAGAAAACTTTTTCCTAAAAAAAAACGTATAATAAAATCGCAGAAACGATTATTAAAATAAATACACAATCTAAAAAAACGTCTGCGTTTCTCGTGCGATCGAAAATCTCACGGAAGGAAACAATAACAAACATCGCGTATACACTACGCGGTGTGAAAAGCGCGGGTGGTAAGACGAAGTGGATGAAAAAAAAAAAAAAGAAACATTTCAAACAAACCAACGTCATTACCGTAGCGTGTATTGTGCGCTGTCGTCAATTTAAAAACGGCGTAATGCTCCGCGATTGAATAAACACCACGACACAATCGCGGTACACAATATATAAATTACAATAATAATGTCGTACAAACAACCCGAGAGTTTTAGATTCTGAGCGAAGCTGGGAGGCTAGTGGCTATACGACGACGTTTATGATTTTTTTTTTTTATACTGTTAACAAAATTTCAACTAGAAAAAGATCGCGCCGATTTCTCTACACGCGGTACCTTTTTTTTTGTCTTGGCCCGGATCAAGACCGGTACTTTAGTGAGGTCCTTTTTCGACAGTTTTTTAACGCCGCGGGAAAAAATTGCGAGTTTTCCGATTAAAAGCTATTTGTCAATGTAACAACAACGCGTAGGTACGGTAGGTTATTTCTCGACAATTTCAAAAACGACCGTCGGAGTCTATTGAAATTTTAGACGATTGTGTGTATCGTTTGTGTACTATACGAATTCAAAGAAATTTTCATTTGATTTTCGGCCGTTTTCGGATTTTTACCATTCATTAACGACTTTCCGCCAGTCGAACACAGCGCATCAGTCGTCGTACTTTACTCTATACGTACCGAAAATTTTGAAAATCGCACAATTTTTTGACGTACCGATAATATTGCAGGCTTTAAGATCGTTAACACGACGTATTAGATTTCATTTAAATCGCGTGTACTATAGTCGTTTTTCCGTTTTATGGTTAAATTTAATTTTTACCACGACGTAAACTAGTTAACTGAACTCGCTCGGAATCGTTTTTTCGAATGGTTTATCATTGCTTTCAGATACCGTAGATAGTACGTTCGAACCACAATTTCCAAACCGGTGACCCAACTAAGCCGCAGTCGCTAATCCGTCAAACTACCGAATTACGAATTCGCGAAATCGGGAAAACGACCCAGAACCGATTTTACTCTTTCGGACAAAAAAAAAAAAAAATCAATTCGGCCTATTACATATACACACTTTGAAAAGTGAGTTTGCGTTTCGGTGATTTTTCATACGAATTCTAGCCGCGTCCCTTTATTTAAACGACAAAAATAAAACAACAAAACGTATACACCGCCCTTCAAACGCCAGTGTGTTGATTTGAGCTTGTGATTTGAGCTGATACGGTTGTTGTGTACGTTGTTGTTTCATCACGTCTTGGACTCGACCAGAAAAAAAAAGCAAAAGAACATTATTTCTAACAATATTCTTCCTATACTAAAAACCTGCCCGCACAGGTTTCGACATTTAACAGTTTTTTTTTTTTTTTTTCGTTATTTGTTATTTATAAAAATTATTTGTAGAACATAATATGTACTCGAGAATTGTATTAATACGTAGTCACTGTTATTATACGCGTCTAAACATTGCTTTTCGTTAATTCAGAACACGGAAACGACCGTATTATTATTATTACGGTAGTAAAATGTTTTGTCCGGTTGCATTGTGACGTGCGCATTATTTGCGGTTCATCACGAAAATGAGTGTGTCTGCGTGTCTGCCCGAAACACAATCGCGTAACATTAATTGTACATTTTGTATCCGATACAAAAAGAAATATCATACGACCGTGAAGAAATCTCGCTTATTTTTTTGTCCTGATCCAAGGTTATATATAATGAAACTACTATACGTAATATACTAAACTATAAAATTATAAAAAAAAAAATCCGTATTACACTATCACGGCTAAATATATAGGTATATCAGGGGCGTATTCAAGGGGGGGGCGAAGGGGCTGTGATATAATTATTAAAAATAGTTATTTCTTTTTTTTTTTTTCGTGCAGAACGCCGAGTGATGAACTGATTACTGTGCAAATTTAGTATGTTTTGTAAATATTGTACAATATTTTCTCATTCTTCATTTGTTGGAAAAGGAACTCGCCGCCAAATGGTTGGGGCTTTAGTAACAAAGCCTTTTACTAATTTGAAAAAAGCTAGAGAGTCAACACCAAAATTGTACTACATATCACAAACATGCAGTTATAACGGCTGAAAATATAAAATGTAAATAAAAAAAACTGAACGCGTAATAAATCGAATCAAAGAAAAATAAGTGTTTTACAAAACCGAAAAAAATCTATTCCTATAGTACAAAGTATACGATTTTGTGAAAGGCAGCAAATCGCTTTAAGGGGCCATCGTGATAGTGGGCGAATAGAACTTGACGAGCCAGAAAAAAAACCAAATTCTGGATCGCCCACCCCAAAAAAAAAAAACTTGGATACGCCATTGGGGTATGTATGATAGCAACAAAACTAATATTGGTTACGGTTTGCGCGTGCATTTTTATTCCATGATATTTCATGGAAAGACTTGTCGGGTGATAGTGATTTTATTATACTACTTAGAGGTGTAATACATTTATTAAAAAAAAATAAAAATATTTTTACTCTCTAAGCAAGTTAACCTGCATTCAGTTGAAAACAAGTAGCTCAAGTTTACGTCTGTATTTTTTTAACTATTGCTTTTAGTGTTTTACGATATTAGAAATCGAATTTTCAATTAATTTAAAAAGTCTTATAGGATTTAAACTGACCTCGTTGTTGAAAATGTAATTTTATGAATGTTTTATTTTAAATAATCAAAGTTTTAAGAAAAACTCAACGCCAATATACATGTATTCTAAATCGTTTTTCTAAACAAATATTTGTTAATTCATCATTCGTGAAGGATCCCCGGTTACTATAAGACTATCCTACCGTAGTTACTAAGAATAAAGAACAGAACGCGTTCTGACGAAAGTCCGACGACAGTGACTCTACCGGACGTTCCGCCTTAAGTCAACGAGGAGTTTCACTGACGATAAGAGTAAACCCAACAGATGGTTTTCCGATCTCCGAAAATAAACTTGTTGATGTTTTTTTTTCTTTCCTTCGAGTATGTTTGATATTCGTAGATACTCGCTTATTAACAACGATTCCGATTCCCTCCGAAACTAGGGTGCGACGTTTTCACTGGAGTGAGGTATATTTTGCTCCTGACGCGGTGATTATACTTTTCGCATTTACGCGCTGCGCAGAATGTCCTTGTACGTTTATATTATACTAATTACATTGAATTACTGCGATTTCGCAACGGTATATATAATTCATAAAATATAATATACACACACGTACATACACGGGTATACAAATCGCTAATAATATTTGGTAATTTAGTGCAAACTGAGTTAGAAAACAAACGAAACACGCGTAGTTGTTGAACCACCAAATTATACAATAACAACAACACGAGCGGGCAATAATCTAATTCGCGTAGTATTCAATCTCCACGTGCGCTCAAATTGGCCGGGGGAAGAAACTTAAGTGAAACGTTGCGCGAAACTTTGTCGCACCGAAAATCGCGCGTATACAAGATGGTGTTGTGCGCAGAGACTATAATAGTATATCGCGTCTGTTAATCTGCGTGTCCATAAATGACGCATATTATTGCGCCAAATATCGAGAGAAAGAAGAATTCGCATTGAAAAACAGCGTTAAAAAAGCCGCGGGGTCTGCAAAAACAAGAAAATCTGCAGGGTCGCGTTAGAAGTTTGACGGGGTAGCGACTACGCTTTGTTGTGGGTGGGTTTGGAAGTTGTGGTTCGTACTATTAATTGACAACTGAAAGCAACGATAAAACGTTGCTTCAAAAAAAAAAAGGGATTCCGAGCGAGCTCTGAACCAGCAAACGTTTTTTTCAATCTTTTATTACGTATTAATTAATTTAATTTAGTACAAAATATAAATAGTTTTAAAACGACACGGGGTAATTTTTTATTTTAATAGCCGGTTAGGTTCTGACGCCGCGTTTGGCGGTTTTTGCGATTTTCGGCACACAACTCGGAAAATAACGGAAAAAAAAATCAAAAAATGCTTCAAATAATATACGTTCAAGGTCGAAATTTCAAGTGATATTCAACGTGACGATTGGAGCACTCGTTCTACCAGAAAACGTCGTTACAAAAGTGAAAATTTCAAATTTTTCGTCGTAAAATTTTTTTTTTTTGCTTTTTAGGGTTTTTAAAACTCAAAAAAATCTTCATCCAAAGTACCACCGCAGTTCTCGGACCTTTCATTAGAGGCACTGACTTCGGGGCATTGCACACTCAACGTGTCGCGCAAGACACTTTTTTTTTTTTTATACTTCTCGCAAAAACGCGTTTGGAACGGTGCGTCAAAAACGATTCCGTATTATAGTACGTACATCATCGAAAAAGAACACATCCCAATACACGGTGTACACGAAAGGGAAAAAAACAGATTCGTTAAAAACGCGTAGAGAACACACTATGTTATAATGGGGTGGGCGGCACGCGTATATATAGCGACGTTTGATTTTTTTTTTCGTACGGTACATATTACGATATATATAACTTTTCATTACGTCGAAATAACAGAAAAAATTTCCTCTAAAAAAACGCAAACGCCGCGACGTTCTATACGGGGAAGAAGAACACTACTGTGCAATCGTTTTTCGGTTTTACACACGGATCGAGTTTAGAATGAATAGAAAAAAAATGAAACGTACGCGACAGAAACGCTTCAAAAACGCGCGCCGTGAAGTGTCGCGAACGATAAACACACGCGCCGGGCAAAAAAAATTTTTTTCAAAAAAACCGACCGACGATGATGACTTTTTTTTTGTTTTTTTTTTGTATGAAAACGAAGCGGCGGATAAGGGCCGTGTGTAACCATAATAATAAACAAGAGCCCACCGGTGGGTAGTATGGTAGTAGTGTTTGTCCGTGGGACATAAATTGCTCGGGTCTCAGGTGACGCGAAACCCTAACGGCCGCGCCGCCCTAAGCCTACACACACCGGTGACCGCGCGATAATAAATACATATTTACGTACACCTCTACGGTATATACGTTATATTGACGTTCCGACGCTAAAATAAAACACGTAAAAAAAAAACCGCCGCGATTGTACGCGCGTTAGGGTAGTAAAAAGTCGATTTTGAACAAAAACAAACCCCCGGAATCGGTGAAAAACGTGGCGCGAGAGTGTGCGGTTCGACGGAGCGACGCTTCTGGTCATCGGAAGTCGATACAAAATGTAACGTGAAAAAAGAAATTGGTTCCGAAAACTCCGAAACGAGCGACGAGCTATACGCGTGTAACAACCGATCATATAACGGTTTCGACATTATAATTCCAGCGGGCATTTTCGTAGTATACTACTATCGTGTGTTTTCGGAAAACGTGCGAGATTGAAAAATTTGTTTTGCAACAACGTACGATTATTCAGTGCCGGAAAAGATCGGTTTACGTACGAAAAACGAGTCGTCGCGAAAACTGAAAATTTCAAACTTTCGCGGTGAAATTCTGAATATTATGTTTGTTTCGCGTTTTAGGGGTACTACTCGAAAAGTAGGCGAGTAGAAATAACTCTACGAACGGAATATGACCGCAGTCAATAGACTATATCGGAGTTGCGGATTTCACGAATTCCTTTCCGAACGGCAAAAAACGTCATCACAAATCTTAAAATTTCGCCGTGAAATTCTTCAAAATGCCCGATTTTTTTTTTCGTACAACTCTCAAAAATAACGTGTGAAAATAATTTCAAACGATTCGGACCGTTATTCGATTACGATATTATGATTATAAATCGCACAAAACAACACCATTTTTTTTCAATATAGGTATTATACTCGTATTTGTTTAAAATACCCGCTGCGATTTCGACTAGCATTATTATTGTATTGCGGTAGAAGAGCGAAACGTTCGTTTAAACTTATGTCCGTGTTACGAAAAAACACACGAAACTATCATCCACGCGACGGAATTTTTCCCGACCGGCGGCCGCGCGTGGTGTTTCGAGCGATTCGCGATTTTCTGATTTTGACACCGAACCCCTGCGCGTATCTATAAATTTACCGCCACAGAGAGTTCAATGCACGTGACAGTATATACAGGGTGTTTGCAAAAGAATTTTAAACATTCACGTACCAAAAAAGTATAACATGCGTACATTTTCAAAACGAAACGCATTGCCAAAACGACGTTAAGGGTGCAAATTTTAATGGCGACGCATTCCGAAGTACGAAATACGAGGTCGATATATTAAAAGAAAAAAAATTTTAAATTTCCGTTTGAAAGAGTAAAACACCTACTCGTTTTCCCGATTTTCGGATTTCGTAGCCGCCATACCGACTTTTTAATAGTTTTGAAACAACATTACGATATTTTCAGAAAGAGTGTTGTGAGGAAATAATTTTAAAATCGTCAAAACGAGCGTTATTTAAAAAAACAAAAGTACTCAAACACGTGGTCGAAAATAAATTTCACACTAAATTCTATGGTATAAAACAACATTTGACCGGTGATTTTGACAGACAGTTTTTCCAAAAGAAAAATCGTTTTCTCCCAAAAATTTAAATACAATCGTTTTAAAACCGTCGTGTAAATATTTTTTCGGATAAGTCGGCAACACCTCTGTATCGGCGGCCCCGAGAGGCTGCTTATAAACTTTCTGACAACCGGCTGAATACGATTTTATAATCAGTGCGATCGGAAACCAAAATACAATCATAATGATAGCCAATAATAAATCGAGTTAATGAAGTGGTCGCACGTTGTGATAGCCGTCCAGAGATAACACAGCGCAGGAGAACACAAAACTTGAAAACAGTTTTACAAATTGAAAAGATACTCGCCACAAAATCAACAAACCCTCCTCATTCCACCAGCAACTATTGCGGATAAAACACGTTTTCGAAAAATTCCAGGCGACTCGGGAAGTTCTAACCTGGCTTTACCACCAGGTTTTCCACGTGGGTGGCAAAAAATCCAGAGCACGACTGCGCCGGATCTGTTTTTCTGCTGTAACGCCACCATCGTCGTGTTTAAGAGAACTCGTCCTGGAGCGATAAGAATTGTTCGCGCACGAATGTAACGATTCTGCTGTTCGTTCCACGCGCGCCGGGCAAGCGAGAGTCGGCGGCGGGTTTGATACTACAACAAACGTTTCGCCGTTTCGGGCGCGTCGCGTCCATCGAAGTGGAAAAAAATCCGAATCGAAAATCGCAATTCCATTTCCATCTTCGCCACTACGCCGGCGGACAGTAGCGGGGTAGCGCTTTTATATAACTTTTTCCGAAACGTTGCGTAAGGATTTAGGATTTTCAAAAACGCGACGAGTGTATCATTCGGCTGGCGGTAAACCGGTGCATCCCCCCAAACGTACAGCGGTGTATCCTCACCGATGGAACGCCGTAATGTGTGGCGCGCACAATTCGTTTGGCCGATTTCTTTTCAAGAATCGTCACCACGAGGAGGCGGAGGGACGCCCCGAAACCAGGAGGAGGGTTCTTCTTTCGAACGGAAAATGCGATTTTCAAAATCGTCGTTTTCCCCTTTTGCGCACAAAACCCCGGAGCTGCGATATAAACGCCACCCTGTACGTTACTGCTGAAACCGTAGCTGCTGTTACACTACATTGACGCGTCTAATGACACGGCCGAGTGACAGCGCCATTATCCTCGTGCCCCTCGAAACGGCCGCGCGCGGCAACCCAAACGACAAGGCGACCACCACCCACCCGCCCACCGGGCTGTTATATATTTACTCCGCTGCTGCAGTCGTCGTCATCTCATTCGCAACGATCGTCGTCGTATTTCTCGTCGTCTGTCGCTAAGGGGTTCATTAATTTAACGCGTTTCTATCTGTACACTGTTCGCGCACTCGGATACAAACTCCGGTTTACACGCGGCGACCGAACAACGCGCAGCTGATCTTTTGAAATTTGAAAATTCCCCGATGAAATACATTGAAATACTGTTTTTAAAATTAATACGAAGCACGGGTGAAGCAGCATTTTCGTGTTTTTTTCAAACAACTAGAGTATTATACGGTAAAACATTGTTCAGTTTATCAAACAAATGTTATGATTTTCCGTTTTGAGAAACGCAAACAGTTTAAAGTGGTAAAAATCAAATGAAAACTTTTATAACCCATATTTTACTTGTAGACGGTCAAATCTTTGATTTTAAAAACGTCAATTTCGGTACATAAAACAACAATTGATAGAACTTGTGTTTTTCACTACGAAATAATACATAGACGGTCAAGTTTTAAACACTCGAATTGTTTATCTAACGCGTCTGTAGTACTACGTAGTTCGGCGTCTTCCGTTATCTTCGCCATAGCAACCGTCCGGACAACACCACTACGGTAACAGAAAAATTTCGCGTAAAAATAGAACATAAAAATTTCGTTTTTGAAACTGTAAAGACCAGTTTTTTTCAGACTCTCTACCGGCGGCAACTACGCGTAAGACATGTGTTCGGAAAAATTCCAGAAAACTTATGAAATCTTTTCCTGGTTTTCAATGCGAACATTGGCCAAAAAACCACCACCCCCAGCAAAACAACCGTTATTCTTATCACGAAAAACGAGAGAACGTACGTTTTTCGGACACGATTAACGTACAATCCTAACTAAACGAAAGTCCTGGAAGGTGTTGTACCGGGGAAACGGCTGCAGCAGAACTATACAGATTGTGCGCACCAAAAAACGTGCTGAATAAACGATATGATGCAAACACGTGCAGGGTGAAAATGAGAAAACGTGCGCAAAACACAACGCGCGCTAGAATTTTTCAAATATCCACTTTTGTGCGATGAAAAAAAAGCAAATTAAGCGAATAAAAATCGCGACACTGATGATCCAAACACTCCCCGCGCTTAAAATCCGAGAACGTTTCTCGACGCGACATCATAATTTCTTCTTGTGTTTTGATGTCTCGAAAGAAAACGGCGCCGCGGAACCCTCGAGATGTGTTTTAAGACCACCGATTCACGATGCGCAACGACGAATTTGTGTGATGTAACAACGGTGTATTTTACCACGGTATAAAAGAATAATGTATAAAACAAAAACCGAACCCCTCGGCATCGGCCGGACCGGAGAAAAACTATACACGTTTTTTTTATAGCACCACGGCTCTCGAAAAACCAAACACGTACTACTGCAACATAAATTTTATTAGAACATCCATTACGCATTATGCCGAGTATTAATAAAATTGATTTAGAGTTACGCGTGGCCAGTGCGTTTCTCGTTTTTTTTGCGCTCCGATTGACCATAAAACATGGTTAGGATTTTATGGGGTTGTACACGTCGTACCACCTTGAGCGTTTTATACTGCAGCAGCACTCGTGGTGTGTCAATTGATGTGTGTGAGGGGCGGGCGAATATACACAAAAACAAATACTTCTGCTGCGGTACACCTACCTGCGCGATGTTTAAAAACGCATCAAATTGATTAAAAAACGAACACGCGACGCCGCGAAAAAAAAAAAACGCACGTTAAAAACGTACAAAATATAAAACTACGCGTATAAATAAAATGATTAATAAAATAATACCCGAAACGACGCGCGTTTTATTGATCAGAGCGAAAGACACCGAAAAAAATGTGCGAAATAAAAAAAACTGTTTTATCCGGACTACAGCAATTACGCCGCAACTTGAAATAACGGTCGCGCGCGTTATTTAAAAACTAAACTTTGTAATCTTTTATTATTTCGCTATTCGCTCCCTTCCGGCTGTTGATCCTAATGTTTTACCAGTATCTTCTTTTCTCCACGTCGGGTGAACTATTACAGATGAAAATTTTAACTGTACGGCTGCACAAGTGATAACGCTACAGGAAAAAACTGTACCTCCGAGCGGGCAGATAGATAGATACGACCGATCGGCCGCGTTTAACGCCACACGCCGTAGACTCGGGGGGAAAAAAAATTAAAATCTCGTTACGACGAATAAACGACGTTTTTTTTTTTTACGTTGCTTTTTTGTTGTTAAGATACCTACCGCGTTTCAGAGAACGTATCGTAGAAAAATAATAATTTCCGTGCAGAGGGGAAACGACGTGGTCGACGATCGCAGCGGCACCGCCGTCACGGACCGGTGCCCGGTCAGGAATCCGTGACTCGGAGGTTCTTTGTCCCGCGCGCGCGCGCGCAGAGCGACGCGAGAGGATGGGAAATAAAAAATAAAATTACGTACCGACAAGTCGTAATCGTAGTGTGTATATATAATAAATATGTAATAACACGTTATTATGTTACATTCGACCGCGCAACAGCGGCGAGAGAAGAACACTACACATTACCGATAGTCCGTCATTGCATTTTTTCTGTAAACGCTTTTTTAGAGCGTAAGAAACGCTCGGCGCTTTTCCCGAAACGTCGTCTGGCACCCACTTTGGCGGGTTCGGAAAAAGTCGCGGTAAAAAAAAAGCCGCGCGAAATTCAAACGGCTAAAGCGTATGTTTCGGGCCGTCGGGTCGAAAACTTTCACGCTACATGTACGTAGAACACACGACGAGGTACGACGAGTTTCAAGCGATTTCGGAACTTTTTATAAAAGACTATCGAAAGTTTTCTCTTTTTTTTCTTTCCGTGGACACTTTTTCTAGCAGAAAGAATGCTTCCATAACGTTATGATACTACCTCAAAAGACAGATCCGGGATGGCGGCGCTTCGCTTTATTAGCGTTTATTGAAATCTCAATTGTTTTTGGCGGAACGAAAACGTCCCGATTTTCTCGACAGATGTAACTCACGCGGGGCACTACGTCGTCATTCACAGAAAAAAGGGTTGTTTTACGATCGTTCGTATTTAACGGAGTCGCGGAAACGAAATTTAACGGTGCGCAAGATACGGTGGTGCCGAGGGGGCCAGTTTTTTTGGTTTTTGCCAGTGCATTTCGAAAAAGTTTCTGACGCGTTTAAAAAAATCGTCCGAATCTCCGCCGTTCCATCTCACCCGTCCGGAGGCGCGCATCGCACGTTCAACACGGGAGTCTCGCCACCACCAGAGACGAGTGTCCGCCCCCCCGGCGCTGCACCACGTCGCGGGAAAGTGTGATGCGTGCGGTGGTCGAAAGGGGTAGTAGGAGTAAAGGGAGGAATCGCGGTAAAAAACGTTCCACACGTTGCGTACGATTATTTCGAAGGAAGCGTTCTTCTCTCTGGTACGGCCATGTTTTTTTTTCGTATGCATCACCACGACACAGTCAGTCAGTCACCGCCACCACCGCGCGGCGATCCCGGGAGTCAAGGACCTCTCTCTGCGCGCGCGGGGCTATTGACCGGTTCACCTTGACTGCGCGTGCCGAGGAGAGAATCCGGGGAGAACCGGTCTCTCTCTCTCTCTCTCCGAGTGTCTTCTACGTATACCAACATAATACGTATAATAATAATAATACAAACGCGATGCGACGGAAGAGAAGGAGGAATGGTCAAGGCGAACGGACGGAGTACACGAACGAAGAGGGCCACCGCGACCGATCTTGCGGAACACGCGCGCGGTGGATAGAAAAAAACGACGACGATATTTTGTTATCGCAGTACAAAAAAACGATCACTACACAGGTGTACACGTCGGATTGCCCCGCGTTTCTATAAAAACACACAAATCGCCTTGCACGCGTTGATCTCCTCTTTATCATCTATTTACAGTGATTCTGCAGAAAACGCATCTCTCCGACGACGATGTTTCTTTGACTCTTGAGTTTCGCGAGTTCGATCCCCGGTCGCGCGACATCGAATGTCATGTTACGGCAGTACGTTCAATCAAATCAAATCATGTCATGTACTGGATTTGAAGGGAGAACGACAGACAAAACTGTGCACGGACACGCGGAGCCAAAACGGTCAATATCGATCAAACAGCCTAGAAATTTAATAACGAGTGTTCCCCGCACATTATGTATAATGATGGCCGATGATAAAACATAGGTGTCATAACGATGAAACGGGGCGATCAAAATAATGCGGCGAACGTTTTCGAGTAGTAGACTTCGCGTCGTATAACGAGGAATCGGAGGCCTTTTTACGGTGTGTATAGATCGATCGTTACATTTGTCTAAATTCCTACGATTTGCGTGTGTGTGTGGATAGACATCAGAAGAACACGGATCGGTGCTCGTACCAGATAACGGTAGCCAAATGATGGCTCTCTTCGCATCAGAACCGTCCGACGCTGGGTGCAGCACTATTCGATCGGCGGCGAATCGGAGGAGCCACCCCAAAAAATATTCGATCCAAAACAAAAACGGCCGTCGTAAAAATGTAACATTAAAAAATCACTCGTAGGTCGCGCGGGTAGTCTCTGACGACGGGGTGGCGACTACGCTTTGGGCGGGTTTGTGGTTCAAACGTAATTGATTTGATATCTGAAAAAACGGTTCTGAGCCAGCTCAGTTGTCTGCAGTGTACGTCCTGGTAAAAACCGTGTAAAAAAAAAAAAAAAATAAAAGTTGTTGAAAAATACGCCTGGCAAAAACTTTTTCTTCTATATTCGTATTGAATTCGTTTGGTTTGAAAACGACGCGGAATAATTTTGTAACAACGATACAGCTCAACAGGTATGACGTGCGGAATCGTCGATTTCGGCACACGTCTCGGAAGACAATCAAAAAACGTCAAAAAAAACCGCTTCGGATAAAATAAAAACTCAAAACTCTTACGCGGTGGTGGTGTTCAACGTGTAACGACGATTTGGAGCTCTGTCTCTCTACCCGAAAACGTCAAATTTTTCGCCATACGATTTATCGTTTTTTGTTTTTGGAAAAAAAACCTTTAACCAAAGTACCGCCGTTAGGAGTCCTATCTGGCATCAAAGTTCTGATAACGTTCCTTTTAGGCCCGAAAAAAGTTGTTGTCGAAACAAAAAACATCGATGTAAAAACAAAAATATATATGCACCGTGATTCCTGATTGCCGTTCGTCGAATCTAAAATTTTATAGATTCTCCGGCAACCGGTTTTTTTCGATTTGATTTACCGGCGGTCATCATCGCCGGACCAGAAATTTTTAATCAAAACACACGCGTGCACCGCGCGTTATTTACGACCCCGAGGCTGTTAGTCACTCGCTGCACGCGTCTCGCGGGGGTTGGTTATTGCGGTTTTTCTTCGGACGACACCACGTACACACAACGACGCATTTTTATACTTAAGCTCCCCGTCGCGATCGTGAATTATAGCCGAAGGAAATGCCTGGGAAATTGAAAATCGTTTCTGCGCACGCCACTTGCAGCGTACGGGGGGGTTGGCGAAGACGAGAAGGAGACACGGAACAAATTATTATACGGCGGCGCGTAAGCGAGTTTCCTTCCACTGTTTTCGCACCAAACTATATACACATAAGCTATCGGTTTATAAAACGTTCCGGCGAAGAACAACACCGTTGTACTTTCACGGCGTTTAAGGTCAGTGATTGAAATTTGTGTACCACTGAAAATGGTGTGCTTTGAATGCTCGAGAGATTCGAAAATCAATCGGTTGCGATCGAGAAACACTAAGCAGAAACGACATCGCGGTTTCGGCTGCAACGTCCGTGACAATATACGATCGGCGGAACAACAAGCTGAGAAACGCGTTTACGTAAAATTTTTTTCTAAACGGGTAACAGTTCGACAAAAGTTCCGAGTGTTTTCAAAAACGTTCGACAGTTAAACATTGTTAGCACTTCGAGAGATTCTCGACGAATTTACCACGACGTAAAACGAATGAGCTCGTCGTTCGTTTTTTCAATCATTGCTTTTTCACATACACTAAACCACAACTTCTCCAACCCACCCGAAGCGTATAGATACTCTGTCAATCTATCCACGCGACCTAGGGTGATGATACCGGCATTTTCTTTTTTTTCTCTTCAAATTATTCAACATAATATTGTGTATGTAACCATAGTACGTTGTACAGAATGTTGTACGGTCGAATGACGTATACAATAGTATTATATTCGTCTCTGTCGCAGTTGTCCGCGGATAAAACCGAGATCACACTAGGTCGCGTGGGTGGTAGGTAGTTTGACGGATTAGCTTTGTGCGATTTTCGAAATTTTGTCGTACATACAGTCATAGAGTTACGTACGACTGACGCTTCAAATGTCGAGTCGAAAAACCTAAAATCAACCCGTTTGTGAATGGTAAAAACCTCTAAAAACGGCTATAAAGTTAAACGAAACTTTTCGAAATGATTTTCGAAGTTGTGTAGTACGAACTATCGTCTAGATAAGATTTCAAGAATCCTCGATGACAATTTTTGAAATTATGGAGAAATAACTGAGCGCGCGTTATCGACGGAATGCCGTTTTTAGTGGTTTTTCGCAATTTTCCGGTAGTTTTCATTCCGTCGCGTTAAAAAACTATTGAGAGAAAATCGAAAAATGATCTGAAGAGTAACGGTGAAGTACCATCCCGATCCGATTTGATAAAATATAAGGTACTGTACGTAAAAATCGGTGCGCTCTTTCTGGCAGAAATTTCGTTAACAGTATTTATAAAAAATAAACATCATCGGAACCAAAAATATAAAACACAGTCACGATGTGCGAGGTGTATCATGCGATAGCAGAAACGCGCAGTATAACGAGTTTTTTTTTTTTATATATAGTGATAAGCCGATTACAAAATATTGAGGAGAAATCGTATGAAAATTTAACGTGTTCTCGATTTTTAATATGAAACGTTATCATATACTGCGGCGACAAACTCGTGTGACAACAGTACAATCGGCGAGTTGATTGATCTACACTCGAAAGACTGTAGTCGAATTTTTAATTTTAAGCAAACATTTAATTCCAATCGACTACCGAAAAATCAAGGTTCATACAACAATAAAAACAGTTGCAGGCTTTGTTCGCCATTCGTCCATACTATATTCTATTCGTTCGAATTATTATTACAATATACCTAATACTGAATACGGCAATACGGTTCAAAACGTAAATATTTTATAAGAACCAAAGAATTGGTCGTTTTAATCAATATTGCGAATGCAACAGCTATATTATTATATTTAAATCAAATTCCATGACATCAGGTTTTTTGATATCTCTTACTTCTTAATTCAATACAGATTGACAGTGCAAAATTTTGGCGGCCAGGCTCGAAAAACGATAGTCATTTATATTTTATGAAAAACGATTTGAAAATTAATTTTTTCCCGTAGAAAATGTAACAGTTATATATACCTACTTTAAAAATAAAGAATAACACGTAATAAACCATTTCGCTGTTTTTTTTTTTTTGTAAAATTTACGGACGAACAGCGTACGATTTAAAAAAAATTACTTAAAAATTGCGGTGTTCGTTTTACTACTAAAGTTATCGTGCGTCATAATCTCTACAGAGACTAATTAGTAAAGTATGTATATTATGAAAAACGAATTCAAACTATTCGGGACAAACGTATTATGTTGTATAACGTATTATAATATGCGCATAAGTTAAATTAAAAATTTAAACCAACTAACTTGTAAGAGTTGTTGTCTACAATAAAACGAGAAATTTCAGTTAGCTGCGCAAGTCGTACACAGCTATACAAACAAAGTAGTTCTTTACAAACATAACGCATATCTACCATATTAAAACGTTTAAAATTTACCGGTTACATCATAGTATATTGTAAACGTATAATCAAATTTAATTTAAGTATCATTTTAACTCCAAAAATTATTTATCGTTATAAAAATGTATAGTACAGTTTAAAGTTTATAAATTTTATAGCTTATATACAAGTCACTATACACCTTCGTCAACATCATACGTGTATGAAAATAGAACTGCGAATAATTCAAACTACGTACAAATAATTAAATTATGACTGTTTATTATTTTTTTTTTAACTCTTTTAAAAAAAAAAAAGAAGCCGGGATCAGTCGCGTGGGTAAGTTTGACGTAGTAGTGACTACGCTTTGGGTGGGTTTGGAAGCTGTGGCCCAAACGTACGATTTAATGGCTGAAAACAATGATAAATTTCCTTGGCCATTGAAAAAACGATTCTGAGCTCGCTCAATCGTCTAGTCATGGTAAATTTTTGGAGAGTTTCAAAGTTCTACGCTTGGCTCAAAAATGTTCCAAATCACTTTTATCAAATCTGTACGCTACTATTGTTTGAATGTAAAAGTTTCAGCTTGTTCCGATGGTTATTTCGGACGTTATGGCCAAATCGATGTGTCTGACACGCCGGATTTCGCCATGTTCGTCGTTTTCGGCACGTAACTCGGAAATTAATCAAAATAATAGAATAAAATTCAATACTACTTTAGTTTCGGTCACGTTATGGAATTAACACAATCGACTTAAGGATTCCGACGCTTAAAACTGTATAAGTACAAAAAAAAAATACGTCGATCCGTAACACCAGTTTCTTCAACTGATTATTGTAACACGCAATACAACAATTGTGGTCACTTACTTGCACACACTACTATCGAACAAAATCAACCGAAAATTTGCCTCGAAGTAAGCAACAAAATTTTTTACGTCTGTAGTCTGAAATCGGCGAAAAGATAAATTTGAAAATACGAATAAAACGGTTTTAAAACGGCAAATCGCATCGACCGTATCGAGCACAAACGATTGATACATGACATACGCGACGACTACACTGAACGGTCTTGAACCAACGGTTTTATAATTTTTCAAATACCCCGATGACTTTTCAACGTTTGTTAAAAGATTTCGGCCGTACAAAGAAAGTTGAAAATTTCTGTAAAAAACAAGAGCCGAAAAATCTCTACGGATAGTTTTGTGAAAAATTCACAATAATAAATTCACGCCAGGAATTATTCTTATACACAGGCGTACGATACAAATTCAATATTACCAGCACTGTCGGTGCAAAACTTTCGTTTTTTTCTTCTTGGTGAAACAAGATCACGCGCAAAATTTTTTTTTTTTTTTCTTCAACGTACAACAAAAATGTTTTTTACGATTATTTTTCCATAGCAACACGTATACACTACAGTAATTTGAAGATTTAAAAAATTCCCCAGACGTGTCTCCAGGTATATTCCAGACTTGTGCGGCCGACAGACAGAATAAACGCCGAGACAGTTTTTAGTCCAAGCGAATTTTCGGACGACACAATAAATTTTATGCGCTCGCACCGAATATCACACATCATCGTGTTTACGGCGAGAATTAACCTATTCACTTTGGCCGTAAATCCGTAACAACAATAATATTATGCAGCAAAACGCGCGTGATAAAACCAAAACCCGTTTACGGCGTGGACACCACACACCGCAAATAATTATTATCTCCGTTAAAACCTATACACGTAGCATTAACACACAACAATAATAATAATAATAATCTTCTCTCGCTACGGGTATAATATTTAAGTCTGAAATGGTACGACGACTGCAGGAATAGTAGTAGTGATAATTCTTCTCTCGCGGTCTCAACCTGGGGTGGTCACACGCGGGGATCGTCGTTCGTACGCGTTTCAGACGGTTTGTTTACACAGCGTTAACATTTACTCGAGAGATTAACCCCGACTGTTACGCGGCCGATTCGACTGCGTATTCTTGTACGGCCTTAGGGCGGAGTGTCGGGGACGGGGTGGAAACAGAACGTACGAGTGTGGCGGAGATCAGACGGACCGTGTGGAGTAAAGGAGACGGTAAAAGACGGGAAAAAGAAACGGGGCGAGATGGGTGGTGTTGGTGGCGAATGGGAAAAATATAGGGACGAGAGGTTGGGCAGTGCGTAAGAGGAGGTTACGAACGCGGACGTTGAAGGGCCGAAGAACAGGGACGATCGACGGGAACGGTATTGACAAAGACGCGACGACGGTCGTAAATGACGGTGCGGCACAAACGGTTGGGAGAAATTTTCGCAGAATATCGGCGCAAATCGCGTTGTCCCTGCCTAACCTGACCCGCCGCCGAGTGTTAAGTACCTTTGGGGGGTAACGCGGAGTTAACCACCCGCACGTTCCTCAAAACTTTTAAGCGTTCTCCACGATCGAACCGTGCGGGTGCACTAAATTCGACCGTTTCTTGCTGTACACGGACGCCGAGGAGCGCGATAAATTTTTTTCGTTCGACCTTTTCGGCACTCTTTTTTTCTCCTCTTTTTGGTTCCACAAAAACAGGTATCGCGGACGACACCATCATCCTTCGGAACTGTGTAAACGTGCTCTCGAACAAACGGCTCGCGGCGGTGGGCGCGTCCTGGAAGAAGAAGAATGGGAACAAAAAAAAATCTAGAAAACGTATGAAAGTCGTAGGAGAAGACGGGGCGGCGGCGGTACACTGCTGCTGCTGCGGTCTGTGCGCGCGCTGCGTTCACCTTGGCACGTCTCACGAGGCATCGGACGGCCGTGATCTCGGGCGGGTTAGAAGAAGAAGAAGAAAACACACACTACGCCCCGCCACGGCCGAGGCGCGTTATTATAACAACATCGTAAAAATCATGATAATGATATTGTTATTGTTGTTGTTGTTATGGTTATTATAACGTTGCAGCAGAGGAGATTCCCGCGGTCGGAGAAGAACCGCGCCGCCGCCGCCGCCACTCGTAACGATGACCGGCCGCGGTGTAGAGAAAATTACACCGCCGCCGCCGCGTTTTCGTACGGGTTATTATTATTGTTTTATTACGACGAACGGCGGACACGAATGTTGCCCGCGGTAACCTGCGCGGAAGGTTGGGTTAACACCGCGGGATAATAAAATATATGGCTGACCCACACGGCGGCGTCTCCCGCGTGTGGGTGGGTCTTTTCCCGAGACTTTGCGACGGTTTATTAAAAAGTGACGTACACGGCCCAACTACTGGAACTCGACAGTACGACAGGACGTGCTTTTGAAAAGAAATGCGATTCTTATGCTCCTCCGTTCGTTCATCGTTTTTTTTTAATATCAACTGTGTCCAGTGGCACTCGGCAGGTACACGACGGAGTCACACACCGGTAAAAACTGTCGAAAAAATAATTTTGTACCCTGTGATCTAATGAAAACCGTTTTCGCCTATTGTTAATTTTTAGTACCTATGAATTGAAAAAAAAAAAAATTTGTCCTCTTGCGACCGAGTCGAGAACAAAACATACTATATTTTTGCCGCGTGGACAGGCGCTGAGAAAAATCGCCGAGAGACGTCAAAGGTGCAATGGTATCTAAGAAAAGCAGCGCGTAACATCCGAGTGCAGTTTCGGAATACCTACTGTAAATTTTTATGGCACGGAAAAAAGATGCGACTCTGTTTGTGCGGCAAGGCGTCTGTGTGGCCAGGATCTCTGGTTAGCCGAGCTGAATTGTAGAGAAAAGACGAAATAGAGGTTGTCGACAGAGAGAAAAAACTGTTGACACGCTGTAAAAAACAATACGACCACCGTTCCTCGCAGCGCTCGGAATCTAGAAAATCAATTTTTACGTGCGTATCAGTCGGATCTGTTGGTATACATTATTATTATTATTGTGTTCTCTCATAAACCACAACACGACGCCGCGGGGGCAAACGTTTCGTATATTTAGTATAATATCGTGTTCATGGGGGCGGACATAATACTTGTTGGAATCTGTTATTACACAATACACACGGCCGTATCCGAACGAATTATTAATGATTTACGAATCGCGGACGTGATCTATTATATATTTAGGTTCGTGGAAATCATTCTACGGAGATATTAAAATAATAAGTATATATAATTCGTATTATCGTGTTGGTCGTTCGAGCTCGGTTGTGGTGTTTCTATAACACATCCAAAACCATCGATTCGATACAGCGTTTAAACTACGACTATTAAATTAATAAGGACGTACTTAAATAATGTGATCGACTATAAACGCATAGAGTTTAGTCACTATAAATTTAGGGTTGCGTTCGTACAACATTTTTCTTCGTGGTATTACTGTAACGTATTGTTTTTACAATGATGTTTTTTTTTTTTTGTGCGCGGACGGCTAAAAAGAAGAATGCTCCGGTTTTTAAAGTCAGCGCATCTTTTCGGAAAGGTCTACGAAGGAAGGAACCCGGCGGTACTCAGAAAGATTTGAAAATTGAAAAAGTTGTGAAACTATACGGGGGGGAAAATGCAATTCGCGGCAAACGTGTTTTTGGCCTCAACGTCCAGAGATCGGAACAAGCTTTCACGTTGTGTTAAAATAGGTACAGGTTTGATGATATATAGTTTGAAGTGATTTTTTTTTAGCTAAGTACAGGACATTGAAATTCTCGAAAAATTCACCGGAACGTATAATATACACTATATAGACAACCGAGCTGGCATCGTTTTTATATGCCACCCAAAGCGTATGGTCGTTACTCCGTTAAACTACCCACACGCGAACTAGAGCGATCCCGGCACGTAGATTCTGAGCGTTGGGTTAGCGAAGAATGTATTGTTGATGTTTTTTGTTTTTTGTGATCAATTTTTCTAGTTGAAACAATGCCCCGATTTTAACGTATGATACCTCAAAAGATGGGCTGCCGATCCAAGATGGTACTACTTCATGTGAAGCGTTTTTTGAATATTTTTGAAGTTGTGAGCTAAAAGCGAAAACGTCCGAATTTTTTGAATTCCACTCCATTCGATTTGAAATTCAAATACGTCATTGAGAAAGTCTCATTATGAGAATACTGCTTTTGGGTTTCAATCGATTTTGATCATTTTCGAGGGAGTTACGGAAATTTTTTATTTGTTATTTACGGCAGTAACCTTCTAGTTTTTATGTCCCGAAACTCGAATACAATCTGAAAAAAGATAGTTTTACACGATTTAGAAAATCGGTTCACACGATTTCGGTCTATAGCCGATTATACACGTTACATGTTATTTTGTCGTCAAACGCGTCCTTCCGGGCGGCCGTGTTTTTCTTACGGGTAACGTTTTCTTTACACTTTCATTTTCACATTTCGGTTTTAACCACGGCGTATACCAGACGATCGAGAGCTCGCTCAGAATCGTACACCACTCGAAGGCAATGATTTATCTGGGAAACCAGAACACCACATCGTGATACACTACATCACGACTAGTGAAACGATATTTTTAACAACACTTGAGAACTTTTTGTCATTTCATCGAGTGGTGCTGTTCTCTGTTTTTCCTGATCAACAACGGTAATAATAATGATACTGTTTCGCATTGGCACGTACCAGCAGAGAACATGATCGAATTACGACAACTTTCCTTTCAAAAACTACTGTACAACTACTGTTACGTTATGGAAAATTTTCGAGGAAAGTCTAAATGGCCCGCCGAAACGTTTTGATTGCGACGGCGACCTTAAACGCGCGTGTGTACAGCAGTATATTTTATATTGTACCCTAATACCCGTTTTGGTAGTTTGTATATTTCAAAATATACACGAATAACCGTTATAGTATAAATGATTGTTATTACAATGGCCGGATTTAATTTAAATTGCGCGCATCGATCACACGCGCGCATAGATAACGGCGAAAACCGCAGATAGATAGATATCGTGCAGAAATACCGCGCGCTCGGTCAAAAGTGAGCCGTTTCCGATGTGTGGTACCCGAATCAAAGGATCATCGAAATGAGAACCGAACGCCGCAAAAAAAACACGACCGTCCAGCTACATAATATTATTCGTATTTGTATCGTTTGATTTCGCGGAATATTAATAAATAATAACACGTTTAATGGCAAAGATTTACAGCCGATACAAAATCGACGTCCCCTGTAGTAATAATATTACAACACACGTTTGCGATCGAATTACGGGTACACGAAAAACGAGGGCGGTTTTTTAAACATACGGTATAGGTAACAAAAAAAAAATAACACAAAAGTGTTAGACGTGCGCTCGGTTGACAGGCCTCTGAGTATTGACGAGCTTTCACGAACACACGTTACAAGAATACGTGCGCGATAATTATAACCTTGAACGACGTTTCGGTGATATACGTTTGTATGAATGCGCTGAACATTACTACGTTTACTACTACTCAAAAAACAGTTCACACACACACCGTACGCTCGTTTCTCATACTGCGGGGGCGGCGGACTCCTCGGGACACGAGAATATAAAAATTGTTGAAAAAAAAAAACCTGTTCCCGTCGAATGGGGGAGCTGGCTAACGGCTCTCTACGGCAATAGTGAAATTATGTTCACACAAACGTTTCCGCGACCGAAAAATAATCCGTTTGAAACGAACAAACCTTTCGGATTGTTGGTGGGTTTTGAAAACGGGAACGAAATACCGAGTTTTATACGCACACCACTCGATTTTCTCAAAAAAAAAACAGAAATCTGATCGACACACGGTTTTTTTTTAACGCTGCGCACACGCCCCGATCCGATTGGTGCGCAGGAAAAACATGTATTATTAAAATATAGTAGTTTTGAATAATCGAGGGAAACAATATCGACTTGAAAAATATAACGCGCACCGTTCAAAACTTGAAAATATGAATAATGCGACTATTATTCAGTGATACCTACCGGGATTTAAGACAGGGTCACGAGCCGTAAAATTTGATCAGAATATACGCATAACGTTCTTTTATTAAAAATACATCGCCGATTCCAAGTGGTGAACGCGAGTAGTAATTAAATCGATTTCGATATTTTAAACGTCGCGACGGTTTTCTTTCGCGATTCATAATCATAACAATCGCTCGCTCGCCGTTAATAAAACACACGGATAATTTGTTTGAATCCGCCCCAGTCGGCGCTCTAGATTTTAGTTCTCTACCTACATATGACCTATCTCGTACGTATCGCATCGAGTGATAAAAACTAAAAGATAAAATAAAAAACCTTGTCTCGTACAGTCGCGTAACGAGGAAAATCGGACGACTATTTGAAAACCGTTACAGCGCTTTCGTACACACTTTGGAGATATTTTAATTGGGTCGTGTTAAAAAATGCTTAGCTACGCCTGGAAAAAATTACTCGTGCAGAATGCAGAAGAAAAAGACAGCCGTAATCGAGTAAATATTTATTGAACGCAGTAGGTTCTTTGGAACCGTCGGCTGCGCGGAGCGATTTAGTTTCCAAAGACAAACAGTACGCGACGGACTTCGAGAGAGCTCGTGTACAAACGGTATATAATATTATAATTGCATTAACAGCATTAAGTTCTGGTCCCCGAGTCAAACGAAAACTATGGGAAAAAAACAAATTCTTTCGACATTACATTCCGACGGACTCATCGGTTAGGTTAGTCGGTGCACGTAATGTACATTCGAATTTTGTTTAACACAACGATAATAACACGATAATAAAAAGGGGTCACTTTGCCCAAAAAAAAAAAACCTTAGGACGGCACTTAGTTCGTACCACTCGAGTTTTACATTCCGAGTGTAACGAAAAACGTATCGGTTTTCACGTCACGATGTGTGTGTTTTTTCTTTTTTTTTTACGACCATCACGACAACTTCTTCAATAACGGTCCGATTTTTAACGTCAACGACGTTGTTTACACACATATGGTACTTTGATGGGTCAAGCGTCTACGTAAATTACAGAGTAACAACAATTGAAAAAACCGAAAATTAAGGAAAAAAAGGTTAAAAATTACGGCGAACGTCGTGTTTTTGACGCGATCGATTCAGATTATTTTGGCCGCGGTAACGATCGAAATAATAAGCTTTCACACACTTCGGCGAGATGGAAATTTTGAGCAAAGTGTATACTACTTTAGAAAACTTTTAAAAAATTTTATTCGGTATAAAATTTAATTTACCACAAAAAGTCTTGAAAACTTAATACAAGGACACGAGATACAAAAAATTTTCGAAAGTTCGTAGTCACGATTTACACTCGAATTAAAGTTGGAAAATTTTCGAAAATAGGTCGTACCCGTGTTTAGAGAAAAAAATTCACCCAAAATCGCCCGGTAGATTTCGAGAGCGTGTAAGGATAGTACGTAAAAAAAAAAACGGTGTTTTTTCGATTGCATATAAACAAAGAAATTGGTGTTGCGCGTAATATGATGAAAACGCAATAAATCCTCCAATAATGGTCCAAACTGCTTGAAATTTTCACACGTTTTTTCTCTATTTCGTTCCCTCTGTGCAAGCATTTTTACGGGGTTATACACTATAAAGCACAGCTTCTGCACAAACCTTCCCCAAAACAGTGACCCACGGCGAGACAAACCGTCGCGACCTATATGGGGCGATTCCGGCTGCTTTTTTTTCTCTTCAAACGTGTACATACCGCGTATTTATGTGCACACGTTAAGAAAATTGAAACGATTCAAATTTTTTAAACGTTCTACGCACATTATGAGCTGTTATATATTTTGCACAAACTTCATCGATAAACGGCGGAAAGAAACGTGTCGCGTGAAACGTTTACGGCGTTCGCGTCAAAAACACAGTCGCGTTCGTGTAGATTAGAGGGGAAAAAAACGCGTAAACAACGGTTTCATTGCACTCTGGCCGCGTGTTATAATAATAATATACTTGTGCACGGTGTAAAAATAGTGTGTACGAGAAGGGTTTTGTGCGACGATCATTATTAGTTCGGCACGGTTTTGTCGTGACCGCTTCTTCGAAAGAATCCAAAAAAAAAACTCCCCTATATATTATATTATTACGTCCCCGAGTGTTCTTCGGTATACGTTTTAAGAACGGTGTATTGCTGCGCGACTAAAAGTGCGGACGGAATTCGAAAGAACCGATCGTCGAACTCGCGGGAATCGTGCGAAAGTGTCGTGTTCGGGGGGCCGATTCGCGGACATTTTCCGCGTTTTATAATTTTATTGCAGCGAAATTTAATCGAAAAAAAGATCCTAACCGGCCGCAAAAAGTGTTGAGGCGAAAACTGAACGGTATACTGACTATTTCAAAATAAACTTTCGATAGCGTAGATTTTGAGACACGATATCAATTTTTAAAAACGTCGTTTTTCCGCGACGGTGTCTGTTTTTTTCCGGTACGTTTAATCCGTTTTTACGCGACGATCACGCGAACAAGTACTTTCTTCGTACTATCGTGACGACAATTTCACAAAAAAAAAAAAAAAACCGTCTGCGAGAATCGGATTTTGTAATCTGCAAAGACTACCGCCACTGGAAACCGTTTAGATTCTTTTTTCTTTTAGGGGCCACTCACCATTTCCACGTCGTCCTGCTGCACGGCGGCCGCGGCCGGCGTGGCGATGGTGGCCGTCGGTGGAGCCGTCGCGATGGTTTCGACGAACGGCGTAGGTGGTAACGCGGTGTTGTACGCGCCGGCCAGACGATACAGGCCCGTAACAACGCGGTGCTGTTGCGGCGGCGGCTGCTGTTGCAGTTGCGTCGTCTTGGGATGCGGCGTCACGGCGACGGCCAACTGATACTGCGGCGGCGGCGGAGGCGGCGGAGGCGGTGGCGGCGGCGGCGGCTGATATACGTGGTGGTGATATGCGGCGGCGGCGGCGGCGGCGGGCGAGCAACAGTGCGCGCAACAAGTCCGCAACGGCTCAACGGCGTGCAGTGCCCCCGGGTACGTGTAGCAGTACGTGGTGGCTGTTGGCGCGGTGACGTGCCGGGCGGCAAACACGTTGGCGGCGGCGTTACACGCGCGGCGGACAACGGCAGCCGACGGACGATCGTCGCATTAGCTGGCTAACACGTCGCGGCGATTTTTTTTTTCTGTTCGATTTTCGTTCTACGAGATTTTATTGTTGTTGTTGTTATTGTTATTGCAGAGAGAGGCGACAAAGTTGTTGCGAAAGAAAAAAAAACGCGACGACGAGGGAGGGACGGGGAAAAAAAAAAAAATCAAGAGAAAAAAAAGTGGTGTGAGCGACTCGCGCGTCGAAGTGCAGCGGACAGGATCCGGTACTGATGCGGGCTCTGATCGCACTGACGGCGGCGGTCCGAAGGGGGTCCGTCGTAATCGCAGGTCTCGTCGCATATAGTCGGCGGCGGCGGCGGCGGCGCGCCAAAGCGGAGCGCATGCGCAGCCGCCGCCGAGCGTAAAGCACAGGTAGAGAGGTACGCCCATCAGCCGCCGCCGCTTAAGATGTCACGGCAGCGGCGGCGGCGGAGGGAAGGAAGCGCTCCCCTACACTTCCTCCTCCGCCGCCGCCGCCGCACTCGCCTTCCGACAATCGTTTTCGTGTACATACGTAATGTGACGTCGGAATAAAAAATCCGTGTGATGATCGTAAAAAAACGCGCCACCGATTAGACGTGTCACTTTTTATCCGAGCGCGATTCCGTTACTAACACTTTGGCAACACGAAAAGCCTCCGGTTCGACGGAGCATACGGGTTTCGGAAGTTGTGGTTCGAACGCGTTGTTCAAAATAACAACAACATCCGAAAGAGCCATCGAAAAACTGGTGCGAAACACCCAAAATTATTCGAATGAGACTTTTCGAAAAACTGCGAGGGTACCGTTGAAAATTTCGACAGAATGACTGAGCGATAACCGCACGCGATTTTAATGAAACACGCTTCGTTCAGAAAAAAATCTTAAAACTAACAAATCGGTAAATTGTGCGGTTTTCAAAACGTTCGGTATACACTGACGCTGTGTTCGAAAATCAACCCATTCGCACGAATGGTGAAAACCTCAAAAATCTAAATATGCCCCCCTATGAATAATCTAAAACTTTTTGAAAATCTCTTTAAACTCGTACGTAGTGTATACACGATGATCGTCTAAAATTTCACTCCGACGATTATTTTTTTCGAAATCACGGAGGAATAACTGTGACCGAAAAATTACCTCTCTGAAATAGTACCATGCCGATCCAATTTTCTAAAAGACCGTACGTAAAAAACGGTGCACTCCTCCTATTTCTGTTAGAAATTTTTTTCAACAGTATGAAAAAAACATCATGCTTCCTCGCTCCGTTTAGAATCTAAGCACAAAAAGTAAATCGTTTTAGGAGGTACATTATTATGCGGGAAACGTTCTTCTAAATATTTTTTTAGTATTTTTGTTTTATTCAAACTTTTCCTATTGAAGACGACGCACGCGATGGATACACGTCACATTTCGCGATTTTCTCGTTTCAAACGCTAAGCGCAACAAAGAACGTACTGTTTTTACAATATAATAATACAACGATGTTTTTCGTCCACAAACGACTTTCAGTTCGTACGAAACGCTCCGATTTGTAAAGTCCTCCAATGATGGGTGTATATGATGGTACTTTGAAGGGCCTCCATATATATTTTGATACAAGT
>CM029359.1:3291020-3308424 GCA_017140985.1 Hormaphis cornu | reverse complement strand
AGATTGAAATTATGTGAAATGTACCATACACTGATCGTCGAATCCGTTTCGAGTATTATAAAAAGATACTTTCTCACTTTGATCACTTCGATTTCGCGCGGTCACGCAGAAACTTGCGAACAATTAAAAAAAATAAAAATATTATCCACGGTTTATATATATATAATAGGTGAACACCACGATTCGCTTAACAACGTTACATTCAATAACGTTTAGTTATTTGTACCACCCGACAATATGTGGTAAATAAAATCGATGTTAAAATAATGTACTAAACCGAATACGCGAAGATGGAAGCAGAAGCAAAAAATATGCGCACTAGCTATGTTGCGGGTGTGAAAAATTTATTTCTTCCATAACACGAAAAAAATTGTTGCGATATCCCGCGCTAACGAAAATTATTTGATACAATCCGCATTACATATTATATTATACAGTTGACTTGGACTTCCTTCGATTTCGTTCAATTTTTTTTTTTTTAGGAACCCGCAGAAATGAATACGTCCAATGGAAACGAACGGAATTTCATTCATTTTTCGGAGGAACGATTTTATTTTCGTTTTTTACGTTTACTTATTTAAATAAAGTAAAAAAAAAGTATGCCCCCCTGTGTTAAGGACATCATGTATGTATGTCGCCGGAGACTCGTCGATTGCGAATATTATTGTACGAAAATTTATCACAAAACCGACGTTTTTTTTCTTTCGAGGAACGTCGAAAACACGTCCGTTTGTTAGAGATCGCGGCGAGCCCGCGGAAATCGGTTTCTTTTTTAACATGACGGCCGATTCGTTTTAAAAATTAACTTTCCTGATGATATTATTATTACGCTGGGTCGCCGCGGCTATTAAAATTTAAACGCGTTTCCCCCGACATTGTCGTCGTGCACATAATGGATAAATTCGAAACCTAATTCATTTTTTAACGACCAGCAGCACCAAAGTATATCGCAGTTAAAAATGCAAGCGCGGTCTTACGTACGAGCAATATCCGCTTAAAACGTACCGTCGTTCATTATTATTATCGTTAATATTATTATTTTTTTTTATTATACACCCCCGCACCCACCACCACCACCTGTATTTTGCGAGAGAAAATTACGTTTTAGTGTTCTCATATAATAACGCATTAAGAATCGTCGTAAAATTATGGTTCGACTGCTGCGGCAGCTTCCGCAGAATGTGTATTGTACGTATTATGATTTCCGCGGTGACCGTCCGTTTCTTTAAAGTTCATTAATCACGTCGAACAGCAGCATAATTATTGCTTATGTACGTGTACGGCGGATGAGGTATAAAAACAACGGTACAGATTTGTTCTGTAATTCAATGACCGTTGAAGAAATAAAAACCCCGGAAACTCCTATAGGTCAAGATCGGTCGACAAACGTCGAAAGTCGCACAAAAACTCGAAGGTACCAGCAACGCGTAAAAGTTTCAAGTCGTTCGGTCGAATATTCGCGCCGAGAAACCGAAATTTGTTAAAAACTCGTTTTTCGTACGTTATACTGTTTTTGACCATTTGTCGGTTTTCGAACAATTTTAAGAAAAAACCAACGCTCAGTGGTCATATCGCGGTTTCAGAACGATAAAATAAGAAAGAAAAACGCACGCACCTCAATGAAACCCCAATACGTCGTACGGCGTACACTCGGAATACACAAAATTTAAACAAACACGTACGAGCAGACGTACTTAACGCGTACAAAATATATATATATACACACGTTTTATACGTGTAGTAAACCGCACAATATTTCATAAAACTAATTATATTCATTCCACACCAAACGCTTAAGTAAAACAACTTAAACGGGCTTAATAATAATACTCGATTGAACGTACACTTCAAACACTTTGAACAGCTACGCTGTAATTTAATATAAAACTTCTCAACAAGTGTGTCTAAACCTTTATTATATACGTCTACAAACACATATGAATGAATAAAATTCAATCATCAGAGTGTGTACACTTCACAGAGAGAGTTGAAATATCGAACACGACTATTTATAATACAAACGATGCGTTTAAATGACGGTATAATATATGTATACAACGTAAAACGTAACAATCAAAATTGCAGACAAAAAGTGCCTAAAAATTGTTCGAAAATGTTCTGCGCGCGTCCGTTGCGGCGTCGTTTTTACAAAAATTTCAAACTTTTTAACGTACAACACAAAAATTGATTGCACTGAAAAATGGTTTCCGAACAACGTTTTTAATACATCCAGTACATATTGATTATAAGGTTATTTTTGTTTTTTGCTTTTAAAACAACATTATATTATGACGTACAATGCAACTTGCCGGTCTTAACGATTTGAAAATATCATACTCTTCTATGAGGGGAACGGGGGGGTGTGGCTATAAATATAACACGAAGAAACACCACCAAAACGCGACGACACTTTCCAAAGTGATAAATGGACCGATTTCCAACAATTTTTCTTTTGTTTGAAAGACGAAGATCGTTTTCGCGATTTAAATTTAGAGAAAAATTACGATATTTTAAGTTGTACGGCACGCTAGCTAGGGCACGATACAAAAATCGGCAAAACGAGCGGCCCTAGAAGCGGGTCTTCCTCTTTCGAACAAAGAAAAAGTACCCGAAAGTACCTCGTGCTGTTAATTCAAAAAATGAATTCTACTAGATTACATTTTATCGGCCAATTTGACGATATTGTACGCCGCTATGTTACACTATAGTCCGCGACAGGAAAAGTGGCCCCTGTGTACCGCGACCCGTTGCCGCTTCCTCACCCGAGAGCCATTGGTTCTCAACATATGCCGCATACTGCGTGGCTGCGCGCCACTTGTATAATACACATTTTATAAAGAAACATAGTTGATTTGTTTTTTTGGGGCACCTTACCGGCTATGTTTGGTTTGAATACACAAATTATTTGTTTTTAAAATATTGTAAGTATTTTCAGTAAATTAATTCAAAAAAACGCGGCAATAAGTTTAATTACGTTACGCACCACTGAGCCGGAAACGGCCGCTAGGTTCGTGGCGGGCAGGGGCCACTTTTCCTGTCGCGGACTATAGTTTCGCCAGCTAAGCGGCGCGTTTCGGCTCAAAAACAAAAAGAAAATCCATCTTGTATCGTGAAAACTTTGAAGTTGACGCGACCGTATGACAAAAAAAAACCGGTTCTGAACACAATATAGTTTGGAAAAAGTTAGATCGACGGCAGCGCTATCTGTCGGCGTGCGCGTACCTCGCTACGAAACCGCAGAATCTGCAAATCTGTTCCCTTTGATACACGCCGAAAACGTGTCGTGACACGAGCACCGACTACAAATCTGGTTTAAACGTCAACTCACAATCAACACCACGCTGTGTGCTTAAGTGAGAACACTTAACCGTCTCTAACGCAAAATTCGTTAAACAAAAACGAGTACGTTCTATATAACAGCCACGAGCCGAGATGACGGGGGTTTTTTTTTAACTCATAAAAAACGACTCGGAAACCGAGTAAGGCCATCGCGTATAAGTTTTTAAAAGGGGCAAAAACGGCCGGTTTTCTCGCAGCGCGACGTAGGGTAATAATAACACACGATGCGAGGTAACACAGAAGAGCACATCGTGTGGTCGAAATACGATTTTGTAGATCAAACGGATGTGAACAAATGCAGTTTACAACAAGCCCGTAGTAACTAACATACCACGAGTATGTCGCGGATTATTCTAATTACACGTCGACAAACGCACCGGAGACAAATAATAAACGTAATAATAATGCCCAAACTCCTCGACTGCGCGGGTATATATATATATATATATAGCATAGTAGACGTCATATTAAGCGTATGTATATATTATTAATCGTTGCGGAAACATATTTTGCATTTAGCACAAACCACCCACCCACACAACATAATATTAATAATAATATTTACCATTAAAATAGTCGATTAAATCCCGGGCGCGCGTAATTACTTATAGAGAGAGAGATGTATACGCGGGTTTGGAAACAACCGCACGGTTCGGTTATTTCGAATGTTTTGTACAATATTATGAAATCATGCGCACAGTGTTTCGCGTGAAAATTTTTAAAACAAAAACAACGGTATTTCGGCGACGCGTAAAAAAGCTGCGCGAAATTAAAAATCTGCCGGCCCGATCGATTCTCTGCATACACGCGAAATCTGGATGCATTTCAGAACACCGTAAAAAGTAATAAATACTCTCCGAATTTGGAATGTTTTGATTTTTTTACCGCGCGAAATTTTAAAAAAAATTTTACATTCGGAACGTCTTTTACTGTTTTAATCTTGGGTCACCGTGTTCGAGGAGCGACCGTGCTAAACTATTTCTTATTTTTTGATTCTTATTTATCACGCGAGATCTGAAAAATCGGTTCGTATTTTAAATTTCCACATTTGATCGGTCCGGAAAAAATTCTAGATTTCCGTAGTTCCACTAAAACCGCTAGGTTTAGCAGGAAAAAAAGGCTGCGAACGTCGAAACAACAACAACGGTGGCTTTTTCGATAGTTTCATAAGCGCACGTCATACTGGAATGTTGGGATTTCTGCATTCCAGTGACGCCAAATTCAGTCGAGTTCGCACGGATATATTAAAAAAAAAAACAAATTTTTAAAAATTGACGTATTGAACTCCGAGACGAAAGAAAAAATCGGAACTAATTTGTATACCGGATAATTATTATTATTATTATTTTTTCAAAAACTCATTACGAGTCGTGCCCGCACGATTGACATCATCTGTGACCGTCGCGCACAAAAACTGGTCGCCGCCACCTAGGCCTTATTCTGCCCTGAACATTGTATACACAATAATATTATCTACGTAACGTTATGGCGATAAGTTACGAAAATACAACATTATACTTAGGTGTACCTAACCTAAATAAAGTTTGAAATTTTGTCCACATGTTTTGTCCAGTGGCGACAACCGCCCGCAGGTGGTGCAGGTACTACGAAATGGTTCTCGCTCGTTTGGGTTAAAAAAAAAGTCTGTTGGAACAACCGTATTGCGGAAATTGATCGTTGGAAACGCACGTTTCTTGGAGTGGATATGCGTTGGAACGGACAAACGTACTTGATACGGGAATTTATCGAATGAGGGAACGATAATGCTGCAGGTTAGCCGTACGAAATTCGGTTCCCCGGAGCAGTCGCCTCCTCCTCCACCCCACGGCCACCTCGCGCCACTGATTTTCGTCGTCCACTAGTCCCACGTGGCGATTCTCCCCCAGTCCTTATATCCCTTATCATTTAATAATTATTTGTCGACGGCCGTGTTTGCAGCGGCGACGTTCATATATCAAGTTGCGACGGCCGCGTTTTGCTGGCACGACGCGCCGAATCCACCACACCCCCGAGTTCACTCTCGATGCTAGACCGCACACTCGGGCCGATCTTTTGGAACTTTTGGTCTTGGCCACCGTCGGCCTACCTACCTGCCCCCGGGACGTGGGTTTTCGAGTTTATCGGTTTAGCGCCCGAAAACCGCTCTCGTCGGCCACGATCCCGGGGGCGTTTTCTACGTCCCGCGGTCTTCGGATAGGGGTTGTTATATTGGCCACACGATTCGATTCTCGACGTGGCTCGCGAAAGCTAGCAGCTGGCTAGCCCTGGACGCGGATATCGCGCACAACCCTGACGCGCGTTCAACAATTACTACTGCTGCGACGAAGGGATTTTACGCGGCGTCCGGGAAAGCACTTGCGGCGGGGGGGAATGGAGGACGCGGTAATTGCGTACACGGTAATAATAGTGGCACAGTCGAGCGGTTCTCGGCTCGCGAGAGTCTGGAAAGTTTAATAACCCGGCGCGCGCGCGGCTTTTGGTCGACGCTGCTGTTGTACGTACACACGACGATGTATAAAACTTATAATGGGTACAATAATATTGTTGGAAAAAAACCACCGAACGGTATATATATAACGTAATGGCGGCGGCGTAAACGCGAATAAAATCCGACTTTTACCTTCAGGGATCCAGCGACGTACGACGTGAGGTTGAAAAAATTCGGTAAGTTCTCCGGGAATTTTATATTGTACGAGCAAGTCAACATGTCCATGTTGCGTGCAGCGGCGGCCTTACCTGTAACAGAACGAAAAAGAATAAAAAACAATCGAACGATAAATACACCATCGTAGGAGACGCAACGAGAAACGGCGCGCGAAAGTAAGTGTGCATGATTTTTATCCAGTCGTTGCTCTAAAAAGAAAAAGATGAATCTATTCTCGTCCGTGCGACCCTCGTGTTGGTCTCGATGTTATTGCGGTACAAAAAGAGCTCTTTTAACCCGTTTTGCATTGTTTTGCGGGGAAAAAACAAACTTACGCCGATACCGTTTTGTTTCGGGACGCGAAAAACGGTTAAAATCCTTCACACAATATCATTGTACAAAACTTTACGAAAGATTCGAATCGTGTGTTTTCTTGCCGGTCTTGCAGCGAACAGACAATGAAAACCACAACAATCGCGTTTTTTTTAATTAATTTTTTTTTTTATATTCACAGACAGTATGATACACACCGAAAAAACGGCGAGGAACCCGAAAAACGTATGCGTCACCGCTACTAGTTTTTCTGTTCGGTCAAAACGTATTATCGATTTCTAAATAATTGATTTTGACTTTTGTCAAACAATTGTAGGTACGGTTAATTCGCGCTCGATTCCAAACCGAAAAAACGCGTGTTCGTCGGTAAGAACTTTGTAACATTTGTCCCTCACTGTCGAAAAATTCGTTTAAAATGTACACAAACGCACGCTAGAAAACATAACTTTTCGCCCGGGGTTTTTCAGACGATTTTCTTCTAGTGAAATTCGTAGACGATACACACGCGGACTGCAATACTCGTGGATCCGACGTGTATATAGCACGTTCGAAACGTTTTCATAATTTTTCCGAGCGGTTTTTTACACACCGACATCGTCGAAATCGCAATTTGTACATAATACGCAAAATTGTAATATCGTTTAATCATTTTTATAAGTAATATTCGTTTACTCGGCGGCGGTCACACGATGTAATTTGTATCGACACGCACAACACGATTTGTTGTCGGAACGAGGCGAAACGTGTAGGCAAGCAAAACGCGTGCCAGCTCGATGTGCTCACCGCGGATCGAACCCCGTTAACACGGTTAATACACGACACACGATTTTCGAATTGTTATCGAATACGCGTGTGTAAACGACGAAAAACTGTAGTGAACGAACAGTATTTCTACGGGGAAAAAAAATAAAACGAACGTCCAAAGCGGCGGTTTCTATTATACAGAAAAAATAACAAAACATCGGCGTTTTCATCAACGAGTTAAAAAACCGTTACGTGTGTGATGTGCGCAAACCGGTTTCGTATACACACACGATGATGTTATGTATGATGCGTACAACAGATTACGAAATCACATCGAAACCGACGGCCAGTTTTGTTTCGCCATTGTTATTGTTTACACATTACGTCAAACAGTACTGTACGGGTAAACATGTTATTATCGTATCGATATACGCACGAAAACATCGATCGAAATCCGATGGAAACATTTTGTACGACGGCGGACGATAAATCTACAGCGTTTTTTGTTTTTTAACAAGTACGATATTTTCGCGAGAGCACGCGGTAGACGGCGACAACGAGCGAAACCAACGAGCGCTCGAATGAGCTGTGAAAATACAACGTAATAGATCGCGATGAATGGCAAACGGCAAATTATAATGGCTACATAGGCTATACGCGTGTACCGTCGTGTGCAGACAATATCGTAGAAAAAACAATAGACTGTTTCGTTAAAAATGTAAATAACTGTTGTGTTCAAAAGTAAAAATTAACACGTCACGTATAGTACCAACTGAAAAATCTACATAATATGGTTCTAATCAACCAGATCGCATAAAATTGACAAAAAAGGTTTCACAGTTCTGGGTTTCACACTGAATCCTATAAAAAAAAAAAAACCCGCAGCACTGGGGATTCGAAACAAAAAAAATACTAAACAACCAAAAATGTACAACAACGTTTTCTGTTTTTTTTGAGCTCGAATAATAATAATGTCATTCGAAGAGACGCAGCAAAAACATTTTGACGTCTTGGTGGTGGTACAGCTGTTGAAAATGTCTTCGTACAAGAAAAATCCGATGTACAACAACACAGTCACACACACGACGCTATGATATAAAACGACGATTTTTATTTTACTTGAAAACGGGGCACGTAAAAATTCACGTAAAAAAACAAACACGAAAATAACGCGGTACTTGGTTAAAAGATTAAATAGTAAAAATTGAGTTCTAGCTTTTTATAGAAGATTAAAGCGTTTATAAATTCAAAAAAATTAAAACAAAAGCTAGGACCACTCCAAGTTGCGCGGGTACTTTGACGGATTAACGACTACGCAATGATAAATCATTTCCTTAAAAAAAAAAACGATTCAGAGCGAGTTCAGTTATCTGGTATACGACGACCTTGGCAAAACCAAATTCAACAAAATCGTATCAACACGGTTTTGTCAATATTTTTTTTCGTGCTTTCGGAATCTAGTGAACAAATTTTTTTTTTTAAATTTTTTGATTCGGATAGCTAAATTTGTTTTACACAACATATTTAATTTTCAAATTTTACGGATTCGTTTTCAAAAATAATCAAAAGAAACGACCGATTTTCGAAATTTTTCCAACTTTAAACAACTAAATACAAAAAAATTGTGACCGCGGGTTTTCGAAATTTTTTAGTAACGTAAACAAATACACGTTGGAGGAAACTTTGTACGAAAATTTTCCAAACTTTTTGTAGAAAATGAAATTTTTCTTCGAATAAAAATTTTCGAAAATTTCAGTTCTGTATTTAGTTCGAAAATTTGTACCAGACCCGTACTCGCCAATTTTAACGGTATAAGAAAGTTTCAGCTTATCGATATCGTGGAAGTTACGGCCGAAAATCTGAATCGACATTATGTCAAAAACACGTTTGCCGTAGTTTTTAACGTTTTTCCCATAGTTTTCGCTTAGTTTTTTAACTGCGACTTTTGAATTTTATAGACGCTTAATTAAAGTGTATGACCATACGTGTCCATATACCTATCATTTACTTGCGTTAAAAATCGGAGCATTGTTGACAATAAAATTGAAAAAACACGCACCATGTGAAAACCAATACGTTCTTTGTTTCACTCAGATACTAATACATAGGAACTCGTCGAAACATTGAGATGTGCTTCCGAACTGCGCTCTGGTGGACACGCACAGTATTCGATCAACACAGTCGACACTCGCCTGACTATATAGCCGTGTTCAACTATCTGCAGGGGGTGGTTTTAAACCGACCGAATCCATTTGTAAAATATATTACACACACACACAACAGTATAATACGTACGAACGAACGCGCCTACTACCCTTATCTAAAACTTAGTAGATAGTATACAATGAATATTTCACGTCGGCGAGGAGAAAGAAAGGCCGTCGTCAACGGAACGAGCGCGGAACGCTAAAAAATAATGACGCGTCCGGCGCGTGTTTAAAATTTAAAATTCTACGAAATAGACGAGGAGTAATCCACGGCCTGGAAAAGCACCGACGCGGAATAGAGAAGAAAAAAAAAGCCAAGCGATCGATCTAACGCGCGCAAAGGGGAAGACGGAAGAAAATTGACGACTAATATTTTGTGCGGAAGTACATGAATAAATAGGTAGTTTGAAAACAATTTTTCACCGACAGAAGCGATATATCTACTTTGATAAAAAAAAAACGCTTCGAGTGGGTCACCGGTTCGGAAGTAGTGGCTCAATCGTATTTATTGGTTAATACCCGAAAGCGGTGTGATAAATCATTGATTTCGAAAAAAAAAAAAAACGTTTCTGACCGAAACTCACAGTTGTCTATACGCGGCGTCCCGGTAAATTTTCTCGAGAATTTCAAAGTCACATTATACGTAGCTCAAAACTTTTCGAAAAACTTTAATCGAACCTTACTTTTTATTTTAATATTGTGCGTAAAGGCTTTTTCCGATCATCATTTCGGATGTAATTACACAAAAAAAAAAAAACTAAATCGATACGTAAAAAACTGCTCGTTTTCCGTGATTAATGTTTCTCCCGAGTTTCAAATTTCAGACCCCTCGTGAAGTATACCATCATCTTTTCTTTTAGAGGTACTGACTTTAAAAACCGAGAATTTCTTACACCCTTAAAGTTGTTCACAGAAAAATAAAAGAAGAAAAAACATCATTGTAAATACAATACATTCTTCTTCGCTGCGCTCAGAATCTAAAAGACGTGCTCGATTAATACGTTTAAACGAATCTTGTTCTGGCATTTAATCAAACGATCGAAATTAGTTTTTAAATTTAAACGAGTAAATTTTTTTTTTTTTAATTCAGAAGTTTCAATCGAATTGAATAAAAATCAAAAACATTTTTTTTTTTTGTTAACTCTTGGCAAAAAACGGCAATCCACATTATACAATCAAAATGATCTTGACACTCCGTGTATTGTACCACGAAAATGATAGGTCCAAAATTATTACTTCGTTTGATGTTTTTTACTCCCAGAAAGGAAAATATTTCGAAAATTATCGAATAATGAACAAAAATGATCGCACGGCGTTAGGATTCATCACACACGATTGGAACGCATAAATTAAAACCGTCATTAAAGTTCGAACCAAATGAAATATTACAAACTTGTAGAACAGTGCAGTTTGACACTGTACTGAGCACGCTCAAAATCCTAATTTTTTTTAGGTAATTCATCGCTTGTAAATTAAATTTAAAAAAATCGAACCAACGTCCCTGAGAACGCGTAATGGATACGGCGAAAATCAATGGAAAATGTCAAGATCAACGCATTTTCTTAGGAGAACTCTATTATAACGTTACCATTTATAAAAAAAATAGAAACACGAATCTTTTCAAAGTATCGCATCGCCACCGTCAAAATCTAAAACAAGTTGATACGCCGCAGAGGAGTTTAGAAGTATATACAAAAAACAATAACGGTAAAAATGTCGTACATTAGTACGCCATTTTGTCGTACACCAGTACAATGTCATACAGGAAGTATGTATATTTTAGTTTTTTTTAAAATTAATTTTACTTTTATATGTTCCAGGCTATTGTGAATTCGGGGTGTCATGAAATTATAGGTGACTAACTCTGTGATAAAGAATTCGTTCTACAGTTGAATCGCGCGTGTGTCGATCGAAAACTATACTGAACGTCACCACGACGTCAGAGTCAATTTAATGTCAAAATAAATTGTGTTTGCGTAAAAGAATACGGAGCGGCGGAAAAAAGACCCGCGGAGTCGAGAGATTCCAAATGCGGTTTCGTATGAAGGTTTCCCTTAGTTAATATTTGTTTTTAATTTCAAAGACGCGTAATCAAATCGTAGTAACAACTTTCCGTCAAACCGAGACGTAAAATAATAAGCGACGTATTAGAGCGTCTCTGTAATATAATATTAATAATACCGAGTGTGCAGCGGTCGAACTTAAAAATTTTAAAAAATGCGGGCACGAACGGTTGCGGATATTTATTAAGGGGCAAAGTTTGCAATTTCTACACACGGTGGTTTCGTGTTGACCACGCTGCAGATAGATAGATAGATGGCGCTACTGTCGATCTAACTTTTTTTTCTAAAACAATGTGTGTTTCGACAGAACGTGATTCACGAACAAATCGCGTCAACTTTAGCGTTTTTAACACAACGATTGCAAAGACGGTAAATTAATTTTATTTTTGGTTAAAAAGCGCGTCGCTTAGCCGGCGAAACTAGCGTGATCTAGCGGCGTGTTGCTACAACTTCGTCAAAACCGCCGACAAAATGTAATTTAGTATAGAATTCAATTCCCGACGATTGAACGTGTTTGAGAATTTTTTTTTATTTTTTCGGACGGATAAAAATATCTTTATTATCGTAATTATCATAGCATACAACTTTATCTGGAAAAATATAGTAATTTTTCATAACTACAATTTCAAAGTGTAAACCTGACCGATACACGGAACAAAGTCGCGAAAGTCCTAAAAGAGGTGGTCTTTCAAACGAAAACATTTTTTCCAAATTCGGCCTATCATACACACTTTGAAAAACGAGTTCGGTATTATTTCATACACAATTTAGTCGCATCCGTTCCCCTCTTAAAGCGCACACCACGTCATAATAATTGTTCTGGATTAGAATATTAATATGTCTAGTATACTTAGTAATATAAAATAGACATTTTGGTTTTTGCTATGTTGTATTGTAAAATCGATGTAAGTACTAAATATTATTGTATCGTATTTGAAAAAAAAAATATCGAAAGCAGATTTTACAAAAAAGTCTTTTCGAACTTTGTACACTTTTTGAGAGCGCCTTTGTAATATACCAATTGATTCCTTCAATGAAAATAAATTGTTAATTTTCATCGTTTGCCGGTCACTTTGCATACAGTATACTCAATACTTGTACGATTCGCAGCAGTGCGTGTATAAATCAACAGATTTTTTGTTACACACAAATGTTTGTTTTGTGCCACAATTTTTGTAGAATAATTTGCATTACGTCTAATGAGTTCGAGAAATTAAACGATAAATTTCATCAGCCGACACAACTTCACGGTGGCGGAGGAGCAACTTCTGCGGGGTAACAACAAGAACGCAACAAAGACCTGTAAAACACATTTTTCACGTCATCATTTTTACACGCCGGCAGTTCGTGGGAGAGGTCGAATAGAACAAAAAAAAAACAAAAACGTTATAGGCGTTAATTATTATTAATTACGTCTTAATTTTTACGATCAATTATGAGCGAGAGTACTTACAGGAAAGTCTCAAAAACACATTTACTCGAGCGAAACGCCGAAACAACAAAATAAAGTGAATAATATATTATATCTTCGCCTTTCTCCCAACTATTTGGTAGGGGCGTAGTATTCCTCCACTTATCACGATCATTCGCATCCCCTACACACACACATCACGATTTAAGATAGAAGCCAACAAGTCGTGATAAGATGTTACCTCTTGTTCGTAGATTTAAAACAGAGCGCTCCGAGCGTGGTGAATTCAAACAAATAACTATTATCCTATCTCAAATTTATCGATGCAAGGAAAATAACAAAATTATCATAAACTAATCACGATTCGAGATTAATGAAACGATTTAAGGCAGAAGATAGGTGGTACGAGCAATTTTATATCGAAATTAATACTCGTGCGGTACACGTTATGGTACATAGTAGTTCTTACTTCTACGGATATCCGAAAGAACGGCATACACGACGTTCCAATCAATTTTATCAATCATATTTAATCAATTCGTATCCCGCCACAAATCGTGACACGCACGAAAACATGAACATATCCTTTTTTCAATCGTTTCCATCCATCTCTTCTTCGGTCTACCTCTTTTTCTGCTTCAACGTTCCGTTTTCATTCAACCGCTCCTCTTACTGCTTCGAGTCTCATCATATTCTCTCCTCGTCGTCCAAACCGTCTCGGCCCATTTTCCCTCGTCTCGTCCACTATTGACGCAACACACACAGCTACCCCTGTTTCTTATTCCATCTACTACTCTTCGTTACTCCACCCGTCACTCCGAACCAAACTAAGACTTACTACCCTGTTAGCCTTACATGATATATGTATATGATATATATATGTATATATGATTCTTCACACTGGTTTGTACACGTGGATTGTTAAAATCTGAACAAAGCGTGATTGGGTGAATTAATAAACGCCTGGGTGTTATACAATTTACTCGTATACGACGACCCTATAGCAGTAAGGCGAGACACAAAAAGTAGAATCTGTATTGGGTACTACACATTCCGCGCGTAAATCTAATTAAAAATCCCAGTCTCTTTTCTCTCTCGTCGTTTTCTTCGCGCGAGCATTGTTTTCTAAGAGACGATTTTTTTTTTTTTTAATCAAGCGCGTCTGACCCCCGGTCCGTCACGACCGCCGCTATATATATATATAAAAATGTATACCAACTATTATTATTATTGTCGCCATCGTGCAGCTCTGCAACAACAAGTTTAGAGGAGATATTTTTGCCATCAAAAGAGAGAAAATTCCTGCACCTGTTGCTGCTGCGGCGGCGGAGTGGAGAACGATAAACGTAATTAATTCGAAAGAAACGTGCGCGGCGTCGTCGTAGCTGCTGAGCATTGTCTGCGGCGGACGAGACACGGCGGCGTGCGGTGACGACGAGAATCCTCCCTAGGGACCTAATGGATACAATGTGTACATATATATCGAAATCCCGGGATATATATATGTGTATATCCTTTTGTACGCATCGGATGATAAAGTAAATTGCGTCTATAAGAGGCCACCTATAACAATATCTCCACGATATTGCCACCGACGGGTGCGTGCGCGTTTATAAAAGACGGAATCGCGGAGGATCCGCGCCCCGCTGCGCAGGGGAAGAATGTCCGTATGTACGGAGGATGTGCGAAAGACTCGTTTTCGCGAGCGTACACGTGTATAGGGAAAATGACCAGCTTACTTCGGTTATAAATATATATACACATTTCAACGACGACGTTTAGAAAAATGCCGGCGATATTGCGCCTCTGAAAATTATAAACGGGGTGTAGGACGCGTACGACGTTCGATTATTTGTAAAACACGAGAAAGAACACGAACGCGTACGCGAAAAAAAATTTTAAAATTATATTTTCAACAAAAAAAACCATATCGTCCAAAAGAGATTGACGCACGTATTAATGATGGAGCCGTTTTGGAAAGTAAAAGAAAGGTAAAACGATCGAGCAAGGGAGACCTTGTTACTTCCGATACTACTGTGCGCGTGAAACACGTCGGAGAACTCTTGTTCAGGGTTGCCGCTCTGTTGATATTTAAAAATTCCACGATTTTTCCAGGATTATTTCCAGGGAAAATACAAATTTTTTCCATCCGTCAAAAAGTTCATTTAAATACTATTTTTTTTTAATTCATCGTAAAAGATCATCGGCTTCAAAGATGCTCATAAATTTTCTGACAACCGGCTTCATTAACTTAACTAATAACCGGCTCACGGAAAAAAAACTTGAAATTTTTTTCTCAGATCGTAAGGATAAATTCTTTACAAACCCTCCAACCGGCAACTATGGATAGAATATTTCCGAACGATTCCAGAAAACTTATGAAACTCCCTGACTTTTTTTATGTTTTCCGGAAGATTTTCAAATTACCCGACTTTTCCATAACCCGACCACCATCACCTTTGGAGGTATAAAATCTCGACCCTCGCCACGTAAATAGATAATCGATAATAGTATACGTGCTCGTTTCGAGAAAAACCTCGTAAAAGAGAACGTTTTCACGCGCTAGAAAATCGAACAAAATTCAATATACGATTCGCGTAAATGCTAAAAATATAATACGCATTGTTTAACTTATAAAAAGAAAAATACACTACGGGTATAACTTTAATTTATCGGAATACGTAGACTAAGTAATTCTAAACGTCATAGAACACATAGGATGTCTTACATTTACTCGATAACGTGTTTTCTTTCGAATATCTGTGCGTGAAATGAACCCTCAGTATAAAGAACGTGGTCCAATGTGGTACAAAAAAAAAATGAAAACCCTATCGATTACACAATATAATCATTATACAAACTATACATCGAACCAAAAACTAAATCATCTAAATTAAAAATAATAATTACTGAAAGCTATTGGGGGTCCAGCAAAAACGTGCGCGGTTTTCCGTATAGAAGATGTAAAGACTACATGTATCCTGGACACTTAACCCAATTGATGCCGAAAACAAAACAAAAAAAAAAAAATTACAAATTTAAATGATAGAATACCAGGCTTACGATGAACCTAAAAAATATTTAAAACTGTTTTTGTCAATTTCTTAGTTTCGTAATAGAAATTTTGCGTTTTAAGTTATTTCATACATCAGTTTTGCAGTTCGAAGTCTGTAACTTTAAATACACAATCTATACACGCAGCATACGTGCAATCATCCCTTGAATGCATCATGAAAAGTACCTGGAGTACAAACTAGCAACATTGCATAGATTTATGCAGTCGTTAAAGCCATTGAACGTGTTAAAGCGACTGGTAATATTTGTAGATGATTAAAAAATGTATACAAAATATTACATATATTTATATATATAAATGTAATGTATATTTACATATAATTGATGTTTCACTTATATAATTTTTTGACCGGGGATGGCAAAATCACACATGCGACCGCACAGGGTAGTTTTGGTTTTACGTAAAAGTGTAAAGAGGTGGCATTTTTCAAAATGCTTGGCGCAGTCCCTGATTTTGACGCATCACTGATAACTGTTGGGTATTCACCCTTCTTCATCCCGTTCATCTTCCTCTCAACTATTTGGAATCGACCATCCTTGTCCTAGACCGCCACTTGTCTTGATACTCCACATCCCTTACTACAGTCTGATGCACATTCTGATATCATACTCGACCTCGTACTCTGCTGTGTCGTCTCACCACCATCTCTTCTTCGGTCTTCCTCTACCTCTTTTTCCTTCGACGTTAATTTTAATAACCGCTATTACTGCTTCAGTTTATTCTCATAGTTTAAGTCTTCTTTCACACATCAACAACATGCATTATCGGATCATATTAATAAATAAATTTTCTTTTTTTTTTTTCACATGCAAAAACCAAGTTTAAGAAGTAGTCTCTCTCGTTCTTGTTAATTACATACTAACATATTTTTAAAAAATTAAATAAAATCCTACTACTTTGTGCTTTTGTTCGTTCACTGTTGGTGTTTAATGAATGTACAACATGCAACAACATACACTTGATAACTGTTTAATACGTATACTCTCCGAGTTATCGTTTTTACACAAAACATAATTATTGTAAAACTTATAACAATGTTAAACATAAACTGAAGCAAAACTTTTCCAGTGGTTTAAATTTGTAACGTTCGATCGCGGCGTAGGGAGGAGTTCTCCGTCGTCGTCAGTAGTCACTCGTGGCGTTTTCTGCACTGCGGCCGCGGGCCCAAGAAAGTCGTTGTTGACAGTTATTTTGTATTTTTAATTACGTGTGGGGTTATTCCTGCTCGACTTTTCCCGGTAATGAACAGAGCCAGCAGTGAACTTTGAACTGTGTGACGGATCGTTTTGATTGGCCAGAGTGCGGTTGTCAACAATTATTTTGTTTTTATTATAATAACGATGTGTGGGTTTTTCCGGCTCGACTTTCCCCGGTAATGAACAGAGCCGGCAATGAACTTTGAACTGTGTGACGGATCGTTTTGATTGGCCAGAGTGCGGTTGTGGACAATTATTTAGTGTTTCTTAATATAATTACGATGTGTGGGTTTTTCCGGCTTGACTTTCACCGGTAATGAACAGAGCCGGCAATGAACTTTGAACTGTGTGACGGATCGTTTTGATTGGCCGGAGTGCGGTTGTGGACAAT
>CM029359.1:3267998-3290920 GCA_017140985.1 Hormaphis cornu | reverse complement strand
GGATCGTTTTGATTGGCCGGAGTGCGGTTGTGGACAATTATTTTGTTTTTATTATAATAACGACGGGTGGGTTTTTCTGGCTCGACTTTCCCCGGTAATGAACACAGTCGGCAATGAACTTTGAACTGTGTGACGGATCGTTTTAATTGGTCGGAGTGCGGTTGTGGACAATTATTTTGTTTTTATTATAATAACGATGTGTGGGTTTTTCTGGCTCGACTTTCACCGGTAATGAACAGAGCCGGCATGAACTTTGAACTGTGTGAAGGATCGTTTAGATTGGCCGGAGTGCGGTTGTGGACAATTATTTTGTTTTTATTATAATAACGACGGGTGGGTTTTTCTGGCTCGACTTTCCCCGGTAATGAACAGAGCCGGCAATGAACTTTGAACTGTGTCGGATCGTTTTGATTGGCCGGAGTGCGGTTGTCGACAATTATTTTGTGTTCATTTTTATAATAACGATATGTGGGTTTTTCCGGCTCGACTTTCCCCGGTAACTGAGAAGGCCGGCGATGAACTTTGATCTGTGTGACGGATCGTTCCGATTGGCCGGCCGAGTGCACGGGCTCGTTCGTTACTAATTAAAATTGACCGCTTTTATAACGGTTATAATTATTATTTAATAATTATAACGAACAATTACGTTCGTTATAAATAAAATTGACCGCAGCGTTGTTGCAAATTGAATTTCATGATTATTTTTTTTAACAATCAAAATCCCAACAAAAAAAAAAAAATTCACAACACAGTATACGGATATTCTGAATCGTAAATAATTTTTCAATACTAAAATTGGTTGATTATTGTTTCAGGTGTGAATGCCTAAACTAAGATAGCGTACAGCTGTTATAGAAATAACGAATAAGCGCGCTCTGGCGGAATTCAATGGTAACTTTATCGCATATTTCCCTATAAAATATGCCTGTAACTATCCATAATATAAGCGACTCCCTTCGTGCTGACAAACACTTCTCAATGAAAGCATCAACGGTTATTCAAGATTATTATTAACTATGTAGGCATTTTAAATCCGGGGAACTAAGTACGAAATTATGTTTAGGTCGTGGATGTGCGCAAATTGAATCGTTTTCCACGCGAACAAAACATTGAAAGTTATAAATTAGAGTAGGTATACCCACTTCAAATATGGAACTGTATTATACGATATATATATAAATATGCGGTCATCCTTCGATTATTCGCGTTGGAATATACATTATTATTATTCAAAAACATTTGCATAAAGCACATACGCACAACACAAATTGAGTCGTTCAATAATACTCTACTTATACACGATAACGCAGAACATAGTATGCGTATAGTGTGTGGTGTACACGTCAAACGAGATTTTACGAGTTTATATGATATTTAAATCAGTTTTAATCAACGCGCGCACGGAATCGCGATGTTTTTCACTCCGCGACAAACAACAAAGAATCAATTCGCACAAAGTAACTGTAGCGAATCGACATTGTATTAAATTTTTTGGTCAGTAGGTATACACGTGTGCTCGGTCACCATATTATCATCGTATAGAAAGATAAAATAAAATTTAACACAATTCGTACCGAATAGTCAGTGTTCTAAATTGTTATTTTGACACACTTGCAGAGAACCGAATGTACGACCTATACTATTCGCTTTGTGTCTTCTAATTGGCAATCGCGCGATACACAGTAAAACAGTGAACACGAGAATTATGTACAAACAAGACTGCAATTAACGTAATACACAAACGATAATAATTATGTGAAACACCGACAAAAAATTATTTCCCAAAAAAAAAGTAATAAGCCAATATGGATTCAATTTTAAAAAAAACTTTATTGCACTATAGCGAAATTTCTTCTCGTCGGTTCCCGAGTGTTAAATAAGAGTCGTTTACATTTTTCTTTAATTTCAACAACTAAGGAGAACTAATAATGTGATATTGTATTTTAAAAAAACACATAAAACAGTTATATTGGATGCTTAATTTTTTAGATTCCGAGCGAAACGAAAAGGTTTGCTGGTAGAACGAGTGCTCCGCGATCTTTTTACGCGATGAGTATTCAGCTCTAGTTGAGCTTTTTTTCTTTTTGAAACTTCAATAAATTTTTCAATTATGATCCAAAAACGAAAACCATTTCTAAAATTCTGCAAACGACTTAATTTTCACGTGGGATTGCTAAAACCATATGCTGATAACAGTACATTTTTGCTTCTTTCAATAGTAAAAGGTTATCTACACTAAATTTCTCAAACTGATCTTTGAAAAGCCGGAAAAATGTAATCTTTTTTTTTTTTTCAAATGATTCTCGCGTTATTATATTGATCTACGACATTTTTAATTTTTTAACAGCTATAATCCGTTTGGAAAACGTTGGAAGTCGAAAAATTATGCGTGGAAAATAATAGACACCATATGGATCCAAACTTATATAATCACCACATCACACATAATATTGTACCTATAATTGTATGTACAACACAACAAAAGTGTCAAGTGTACCGAATTTCAATATTTTAAAATACTATTTTAACGTCACACACAAAAAACATGCTATAGTCCCCGTATTTTTTTTTTTTTTAATGTTATTTTATTATCATCGTAAAAGTAATAATAATTTTAAAAGTCAAATCAGTTACGAAAACATAACTGCACTCATAAATACAAATTTTCATTACACATCTGGTACAACGGTTTTGCACGCCTGCATTACAATAAAATGCTGAAAATGTCACGTCTTATTCCTTACGGATTCGTATACGACAAACACCTAAGACATATATTTTTTTTTTTTATCATTTTCCCTCTTCCGAAATACATTTATTATTGCATACATGTATATATTATATTTTTTTTTTTTTTTTACAATGAGTAGAATGAAAACTTTTCTCTTGTAAAATTGACAAGGAGAACGTGTCAAAATGCCATTCAAATATTTTCCGCATACCTTATATTGTACAGGAGATGTAAAATATTAAAACTCAAAATACGGGGGAGACCAACACCTTACAAAAGAAAGAACACTCAACGAAAATTACAGAACGATAGAAAAATGAATGAATTCGTATACGAGTTATACAAATCGGAAATAATTTGTATTAACAATTGAAAAATTATTACTGATTACTGCAGAGTATTGTTGTACATGCACAGAACGATAAACGTAAATTTTAAAATGTTACGGACAAAGAACACACTACAGTACTCAACAATAAATCACATTAAAAAAAAGATAAAACGATTCGTTGCAAAAATTTAACTCGTATAACGGGTATTATAAATGTGAATACGCAAAAACGTCGAATAATATTTATAAATACGTCGTAGTATAATATATTATGTTCACAAAATATTATTAACTTCAGTCGTAAAATTTTCCAAGTATCAAGTTACACGATTTACCTGTACGCGATGTAAAAATTTTAATATTTCAAAAATCCACTATTTAATGAGTTTATAAATGTTTTTCGAGAAAGAGTATAATAAAAAGTATAGTTTAACAAATTCCAAATTAATACGTACCAATACGTATTCTATATGCTTGTAAGACATGATGAGAATTTATGCGTTATAATACTAAACTCGCTGCTTTGCATATTTTAATCAAAGTTTTTTTTTCTTCCTGCAAATATTATATTATAAATAAACACATAAATTCCGGTAGCGTTTAATATCCGAATAAAAACAAATCATAAACAACGGCGTAAATGCAACTACGGTAAGTATATGTACGTGCAACGAGAGAATTATAATGCAGAAAAAAAATGGAGTTTCGTCAAATTATACACAGCAATTAATTAACATCAACGTCTCAAATCTTTATAAAACTACAATTTCCTGATGTCCAAGAGGCAAACTTTCAACGTAAGTGACGTAGACACACGAGTTTATTTTCTTCACAAGTGATAATACTAGACGTGAAACGAACAATAGGAAATTAATAATTTCTGTTCTTACACGAGAGTTAGTTTGTTTTGTTATAAACTACCAGATAACGTGATAGTTGAACGCGTTTCTAATCAAAAATTTAACCACAAAATGTTGTAGGCCGGTCTGCACAGTATAAAAATATAAAGAACAGAACAAAATTTAACTGGAACGGAAAAACAATGATAATAAAATGGTTTTCTCTACACGGCCTCATCGTGGAAATGAAAATTATATACATAATTTTTCTTTGGAAATGTCGCTATATTTCGAATTTTAGTACTAAAATCGCGTTTTAAGCTTTATTTTTTATGTACCTATGGTTTATTTCGCGGTTTTTCCAAATTGTTATCATACTTTATTCCAAATGTTTGCAGCATCGAGTGCATCCAATCTAATTCCAGTGAAGGTATCTCGGCCGTTTGTGGACTGATGGTCGATTTTTAAAAATTGCTCAATAAAATATGGTTTGATGTTTAGAGTAAAAAATTACTGTACATAGTGCATGAAGAAAACCACACTTGTTGCTGGCCCAATAGATTTTAATGTGGAGAGTCGGCCGTCTATCATAAATAATATCAATAATATGTACGTCCCGTGCACTTTATAGCGTACAATATACGTATCGAATCGAAATATTTCAAACATTGACTTTTTTTAATTTTATTGAAACTAAGATTAAGAAGGAAGTATGTATAACGATTAACTTCGCTTTGGCGTATTTAGGTATAACAGCTGCCAAGGGACGGTCATTAGTTGGGAAATTGTAATTGACGTTGATGTTTAATTTGTAAGAAATGATAAATTTTTTTCATACGGTAAAAACGATTGAGTCGAACTCGATTCGCAATAAAAATATATTATTCGGTCGTTACAATTAAAAAAAAAAAATACACCTAATTTGATTAGAATTTGTTGACGAATGGATTACAGTTGAGAAAAAAAAATTTAAAAAATATATAATTTCTAACTAAATTATAAACCGGTAACACAGCAGGTAAACGATATCCAGTCCGACTCGTCTTAAAATGTCAATAATATTTTTAAAACGCTGTTGCCAAAACAAGATTATTATTCTTAATGGCAATGAACTTATGTTCGTATACTGCAAGTACAGTGACCACGAGGTCACAAACATTGTCGCGGTGAAATGATGCACACGTATTCATTTGTTACACGATGCAAAAACATATACGATTTACAATAAAAAATAAATCTCCACTTTAAAAATGTGTAAAAACATTTTTAAGAGAAAAACAAAAGAAAAACCCGACCGCTTCACTCACGCTTCGGAACGAATAGAAGAAATATTGTTTTAATTTTGTAAATATTTAAATGCAAATCCGCGAGACGTTCCGTAAAAAGCCCGTTCTCGAGAGTTGGAAAACAACAATTCTCCAAAGGCAGAAACCGCAGTTCTATTCCATAGGGTTATTATATTATAGCTGCGTCAAACGTTGATATTTTTTTATTTAAATTTTTTTCCACAGATGTGTCATTGAACGCAAAATCCAAACCACTATTGCACGCGCTAGTTTTATAGTTACTGTAATCGTACACGCCGATAATTATTATTAATAATACCGTTAATTTTAAAACTAGTCGAGCAAAAATGTGATTACATCTCTCTCTATATGGTACACGTGTTATATAATAAGACGTCAATAAAAATTGTACCCAACTATGTTGTATTATTGCAGAAAAAGAGACGAAAAAACAGTGTAAAACACGATTTCGGTGAAAAAGAAAAAAAAAATACTCGCAGTAATGTATTCGCGCATTTCACTGTCGAACCCGATTACACGTTGCGCGCGAAGAGACGTTTCGCGTTTTTCTCGTTTGCCGTTCGTTCGAAGTGTACGAAATTCAAAAATCTACAGTCGAAAATCTCATTAGGAGAGAGAATTTTTACACACCGTCCCATCAAATTCCCACGACGATTTAAAAATGATTCGCGAGAATACCGCGGTACAAATCGTGTTCTGCGATGTCGTCAAATTTACGGGATTGATCGCGTACGAAAAAATTTTAATGTATACGGTTAAATATTAAAATTTCACAGTAATCGAGTTTCATAAATGGTAAGTACGATGACATCTGAAGTGTTCAGTGTGTGTATATATATTTGTGATTTAGCCAAAATAGTTTACAAAATTTTTGTGCGTTGAACGCCTACATCAAAAAAAAATTTTTTTTTTTAAAAATCATCCACTTCAAAACATTGGTAAGTTCATATTTTCATAGTCGTACACGCACATATAGTTTTAATTAAATCAAATACTTAGTTCATTTACTCACAATCAAACATCTATCGTTTTTCAGATTTTTTCTTTCCGACACACTGGATTGAAAAAATGTTCTTCTCGTTACTTTTACACTAGAAAATTTGTTGACCCTAATGGTAAAAACCGATTGGTATTTTACAATACATACGGGTAATTTTTTCGCAACTATACGCAAATGTTTTTAGCAAGTGTGGGAATTAAAAATTGGCCGAATAACAAGCACTATATAATTATTGTTATACGGGTAGATATGTAGATAATTAACATATGTTATCAAAAACGCATGTCAGCAAATTAAAATCGAGCGAGACGACGCTGAACAATGATGCCACGATTTTACCTTCTAACTACACACGATTTTACGGTTATTACTGTGGTAAGCTTGTTATATTGGCTACCGACTGAAATGCATTTCAAACAAGAATCGGCTAAAAAAACTTATCTGCGAGAATTTTTGATTTTTTGCAGATATCAAGAAGGTATCCAAACGGAAACCAAAAATGTACGGACATTAAAATATCTGTAATATAGACTCTGTAACATATTTCTATAGTGCTGCGAAGTCATTATACTGATATACGATTAGCATATTAAATGTTATTAAAATCTAAAAAACCTCAAGAAAACTGCAGCAGCCGGCTATTACCATTATCGTCGATTTCAAAACTGAGCAATGTTACGGACGCACATATTATATACACCGGCACCGTGGTCGTATAATAATGGGCAAAATGATTTTAGCCATAAAAGTATAATGATAAATATATATATACACCTATATAACGCTGTATATATACCGATATCCGAACATAATATTATATTGGTCGTATAATGGAATGCGTAAGGTACTACTGCGTATATATATATATACAACACGGTTCCGATTGATATCATAATCAATTTTCATTATTAATATTGAAATAAAAACTTTTTTATACGATTCTCGGGGTTTTCGAATGCGCGAGAATATGCGATGGAGGAAAAAAAAAACGGTCCACGCGAAAGTCCACCGGGAGATTTTTTTTTTTTTTAACATTCATTTTTTACGATTATATTTTACACTGCATACAGGTATATACGCGCAACTACTATCGGGTTTTATGGGCTACGCTACTTGTGCCGAGCCGTGAACAAAACACCACTACGGAGAGCTACTGGACCTGCAACGGTGAAATAAAAAAAATGTTTAAAACGAGACGAAAATGACGATATTAAATTAGATTCCATCGTGGTCTTCCTGGGGGGATTTTCAATAAGTAGAAAAAAGTTTTCCCGGCTTTGCGTCGCCAAATACAGTCTATACATACACATTTTGTTCGTATTAACGAATTTACGACGTACGTCGCTGCAAAAAAATAACGATACTGTTCAACACGTCTAAATAATATTAACGTCTAAATAATATTAACTCCACTGTATTATAACTATACCGAATGGTGTTAAATATTAGAGCATAATACGTGGGCATGACGAAAATGATGGTCAATAATACATCGTGGTTCAAACGTATATTATTATCTGAAAGCAATGGGGTAAATCGTAACCTTCGGATTCTGAGCGAGCTCAGTTGTAACCATACTCAACGAAAAATATACTTATAGAAAATTATTAAAAAAAAAAGTACCTAGCAACCACTTTTTTCAATCTTTTATAACGTGTATTGCATTAATTTAGTGTAAAAATGTTATGGTAACGACGTGTAATAATGTTTAATAACGATATAGGTTCTGACGGCGATCTCGCCGTTTTCGGCACATAACTCAGAAAAACATCAAAAAATGCTTCAAATAAAATTAAATTAAAAGCCAAAATCCCAACTCTTATGTGGTATTTAACGTAACGGTCGGCGGAGCACTCCTTGTACTCGAGAACGCCATTACAAACTTGAAAATTCCATAAATTTTTCGCCGTAAAATTCTCTTCTTTTTTTTTTCTTTTTTTTTTTGGGGTAAAACACAAAAAATAGGCAGAATTTCAAAAATAGCTTCAACCGCCGGAGTCTATACACCCATCAGTAGTAAAGGGGACTTTTTTTGAGCATTCCATCTACCCGAAAAGTTGTTGACAGAAAAACAAAACATCGTTGCAAAAACAAAATAACAATTACTCTTATTCTTAAATACGTTTGTATATAATACGTTGAATGAAAAAATAACATGACCGAATTACACACCGTCGATGACTATCGTGAAATTTGCAGGTCGTCGTGAATATATGTATATATTGCGTTACGCGAAAAAATTCCAAAACGAAAAATCACATAATCTGTATAGTATAATATGCTGTTTGAGATAAACTGAACAACGACGCATACAAGTAGCATCCCGAGAAGAGGAAAACTTATTACACGCGCAAGTTATGACTACCGTAAGTTTTTGAAAATTGTATTTTTCATCGTGCGCGCGATGATTACCACGTCAATATTTTATCGGGAAAAGGTCCAGTTTAAATAATACACATAGTTAGTATAGTTAGCTTGTAAATATTTAAATACGGTGCGTAATATAGCGCGTGCGCTGACGTGCTACAACAACAACAGTACACATATCATAATTCACTTTAAGAAAACATAAAGCAAAAGGTGCGTGATTCTGCATGCATCAAAAACAGGGATCCCGTTTCCGAGTTCGTCCCTCGACCTTTTGCACAAAAAGTCCTAAAAATACGCAAATACGACAAGATGTGTATAACATATAGGTACTAAACTAGATTGTTTTATACGAACGAAAACGTACTAAAAAAAAAAAACACGTTTCTAGACGTTTTCGAAACAAAATTATACACCAACGATGGCGACGAATAACAACAAACTACAAAATTTTCACATCCCGAAAAGGATATCTGCATATTATTATTCAATTATAGGTATATATATAATTTTTCTCCGAAAAAAAAAAATCGTTTCTCTAATTTTAACTCGATTTTAAACATTTTTTTTTACTTAAAAATGTTTTAACAAAAACGAATCGCCTGCAATGTACACTCGAAACGTGTTAAAAGGTGGATCAAGTCGTGAAACAACCCCGCGAACAATGTATATAAAAGAGACTATACGAAACATCAACGGTTGAAAGCGGTTAATAATATATTTGCATTCCTGCATCATCGGACGTCGTGATTTATACACGCCTGTACTATACATTGGCTTTTTCGGTTTTCCGTCCAACGGACAAATAATCCACGGGCTTTTAAACAGTTTGTTTGCAGCAGCAGCGGCCGTTCGTTAATAAAACGCTAAAATACGAATCCCATCACTATAGATCGGCTCACCGACAATAATAATAATAATCGTACCGCGGGCAAAATAATTATTTTATAGTGAAAAATCGTGACTCGAGTGACATGGCCAAAAAGTGACGAAAATTTCTACAAAAATTTAAAAAAAAAAAGAGTGTTTTTCTCATATTATGAAATATTACATAATGTACAATTTTTATTATCTTTTTTTACTCGGATTTGTAATGTTTATTTTACTCGAATGTATCAAATAACAATATCAAATATTGTGTACATGCGGTTTCACGATCAAAGAGAAACTTTTCTTCTAACAACAAAACTGCACATATAGTATTAAGGTAGTAGAAAATTGTATAAAAACATTAATATTTTCAATGACAAACTATAGGTAAGTAACATCTCGTATATTCTACATAGAAGTGGTTAGTAGTACGTAAAAATAAAATAAAATCTGTCACTTTGTCACACTATTCTTATACTTTTTTGATACATGACACGTGTAAAAACTTAGAAAATTTATTACTGCAAATCGAAACTTATTTTGTGGCTGTGTTTTTTTGCAACAAATCCTTCCGACGTTTTTGCGCATCAATCTCTATAAAATGAACACCAGCCAGCATACACAGCATCTTCTGCGGCAAAGCTGTTTTGTTTTACAGCTTATTATTAACACGAGCATTTTCTTCTGTTTAAAGAGTTGTTTTTTTTTTTTTTTTTTTTTTGTGCAAGGTTCAAAACGTTCAAAACGTCAAATTAAGTGACAAAAGTGATAAAATTTGTAAAGAGCGACCGATTTTTTATAGTGACCAAAAGTAACTACTTTCCGCCCTTTTGTCGCTGATTGATTTTAGTCACTTTTTAACTTTCGAAAAACCCTCCTAATACAAACATCAACACGAGTTCGATTCGAACGCAGGTCTCATTCTGCACCGTACGCAGGACGACGAAGTGTTTAGTCCTCAGAACATAATGTTATTATAACACCGTGCACGGTATACCACCGCGGGAAATGAGGCGCTTTCCCGGCTCGCGCATTAATCATAATACATGAACGATCACCGGCTCCTGTTTCGAAAAACGAGATAAAACGCCGAAAACTTCGACGTAGACAAAACTGCATGTTATTATGCGAGTGTTAAGTCAGTCAAACACACAATGAACGCATAAGAAAATATGGATACATCATAAATTCAAATATATTCCGCAGCCAGAATGTATGAGAAATATACACCTATTCGTTTCGATACGGGTTTAGTGTAATCGCAATCGTAAAAAAAAAGTTGTACGCCGCCACCATACACTATTCTGTACGAGGATAATAAACTGACGACTATTCGGAGACCTACGCATGTTTTACCAGAGTTGACGAAAAAACACTATATTGTTTTCAATTGCTCGAAATGAGAATTCTTAGATGGAAGAGTGGAGTAACAATAGAGAAGGTAGAAAAAGAAACGAATACGTACTAAGTAGTATGGGTGTTGCATCGATGGTGGATAAGATGAGGGAAATAGGCCGAGATGGGACGTGTGACGAGGAGAGAAGAAACCGAAGCAGTAAGAGCGGTTATGAAAACGACGTTAATGAAAAAAAAGGTGGTAAAAGACCAAAATGATTGAAAACAATTAAACAAGATGTATGAGGGTTGTTGATGTGTGTGCAGAGGATGTGAATGATCGTGACAAGTGGAGGGACAGGACGAAGGTGGCAGACCCCAAAATAGTTGGGAGACAGAAAGAAGAAGAAGAAGAAGATTATTTTCAAAAAGTTAGTCATGTATGTAAGAACACACATATTACACCGTTATGATATTATCGAAAATGAATTTTAATTTTGCAACGAGTTCGCGACAAAATAATCCACGAAAAATTACTCTCTCTCCGACTCGAAAGCCGAAAAATCTGTATTCTTTCCCGAACCGCCACGTATAACAAATATAGCTGTAGAACGATAGCATGATTCAACTTACTTTATAATATTAACCTAATTACAGAAAAGAAAAAAAAAAACCATGCGACTTTTAAACCATGACCATTGTATATATACCGTCATCAAATACTTTTATATTTTAAAAAGTCTTATACGAATAAACAATTACGTTTTAATGAGAAGAAATGTTTCTTTTTTTTTTTTTTTGAATTAGTATGTAATTGTGTCGTACATTTTTCAGACAACACGAAAAAAAAAAACGAGAACGCGGACAACAATAGACCACTCGTCGACGGTGCGTAACTATGAACACGGGGGAAAAAATCATTTCGTACAAACGGAAATTCGGAGAATATACACACAACAATGAAAGTTGAAATATCAAAATTAAATTTCGCAAAAGAATCTAAACAGCGTAATATAATAATAACTCATTTCACCAACAACTTATTCAGCTTGAATGTGTCGAAGCGATCAGCAAGCATACGTCACCACGTTATTATAGTTTGTAAGTCATAAAAGTATAACGTTCTATAAATTTTCGGCTTAAAAGTGATAAACGGCGATTTTTTTTTTTTCAAATTATTTTCCCAGCAGTTCGTTTTCAATACGCTCTTTTTATACGTGACTGCAAAACGGTTTTACGCATAGCTTATAAAACCGTATAAATACGTTGTACTCCTCTATTAGTACTGCGCAACGGGAGAAGAAAAATACATCGCCGAAAACAACCTCGTCTACATAAATACTTAAAATATAACAAGATAAGGACACACTGTGACGCATAAAAATAAAAATTGTTTTTTTAACGTCAAAAACTGTCGGTCTATACGCAATTAGCAGATCATAAATTACGATACTATTAGTTAACAGACGTGCTTGCGAGCGTGGGAAGAATGCGGTAGAAATTAGAAGTGCGCGATATTTATTTCAACGCATCGAATTCTGTGTCGATAGAAGAACACCAGCGTAATGTACATCGTAATTATGCCGTTATATATACAATGTGTTGAAGTAGTTTTATGAAACAACGACTGACTATACACACGTCTCGGCCATCGATAGGGACATTTTGAGACCGGCAGCAGCACGCAAAGTATGGCCCTCCCAATGTTTAAAACGTGTATGATATTATATACGAATTTATACAGACGCGTGTCGAACATTTCCGGCCAAGTGATAAAATACGTATTTTTTTTTTTAAAAAAAGACGTGAAAATTCTTCGGACCCCACGGACAAATGTATGTACCTGTACGGGGCGTTTGAACGAGAACAGTTGAAGGCTGTCGTCGATCTGCCGCTGCTGACTCGGAGCTGCGTCCTCGTCGAACAACGTGCACTTCATGCTGTCCGCCGCACAAATCCTTTCGGGCAGCAGAAAAACGACGGCGGCTACGGTAGTAGTGTTTTCGGGAACGCGCGTTCGATGTATAAACGGATAAACGCGTGTATTTAGTTTGTGTACCTGGAACAACGAAATTGGTAATCAGTAAAATATTGACGTACTAATCAATGCAAAATACGCAAACGAGAGTGCGTAGTAAATATACGAACGGCTACATAAGAACGAACAACGGCTATGTGTTTGTTCGAGCTAGATTAGTAAGATGCAACAGATAACATGCTGTATCGTATCAACAAGATACACGATTACGCCGCACACGATTGCACGTCGAAAAAACGAACACGATTCTGGTAATACGCGTCTTGGAAACGGGGAAAAAAAAAACACCCGTTCAAACAAGTACTCTATATTCTTCGTTTTTTTTTTTTTTTAGCAACATTATAACGTCTCATCTTACACACACTCGTATCGACGTGTTCGAAGAAGCGGTCCACGCCTCTATTGCGGTTATAATAGTGTTGATGTGTTTTTCGGTAATATTGCGTTTTTCTCTCACATTCGTAGGTACGTAAATCGCAAACGTACGTTTGAAACACAACTTCCGTAGCGCTACTACTCCAACCGACTTTTCACACCCTTTTCGCTCCGTTTCTTTACTTCTCTTTTTAATACGTGTACAGGAAAAACGTGCTACGATGTAGAAATAGATGACGCGGGGATAAAAAAAAAACACACGCATTGTATCATCGTATTGTATCATCGCTTTGCTCCGAATCTAAAATACGGGCGTTTATTGCATCCAAGCACACGGAGCAAACGCGCGTTCCGAAATACAGGCGTCGGGACAGTTCGCGGCGACACTTTTACATATTGTGATAAAAAACAAGATGCGGGAAAGAAAGAGTAATACATATAACACATATAATGCGTGTTATACGTAGTACGGCAAACTTTATACTGTACTTGAAATATACGCGAACAAATACAACGGACGTCATTAAACACGCGTTTAAAATCATAATAATAAAAAAAAACGATTATATTTTAATAGTTGCACACCACGCTGGAGAAACCGCGGTCGTCCAGCAAGGGCCGGTGTGAGCCAAGTGGAGCGTATATTATATGCCATTATTATTATACCTTATACGACTGCAAGCAAGCAGCACGGAGAGAAAGGGATTTTGGAATATTTTACGAGGAGCAGCTCGGGAACGCGCGGCGATATGAAAACCGAGAATAAAGATTCTGCCGGGTTCTCGTGGAGTGGTTCGACTGTTTCTCGCCTCTGGGCCTGTATAATTAATACGCGCGTAAACACACAAAGGCCGAAAAGTGAAAAACCCCACGAACGCGTTGATACGACAACGTTTATTGAGTTGTCGTCCACTTCGCGATGATTAGAATGTTAATTATTATTTTATACGCGTATAATAACGTGGACACATTCGAAACAGCAATCCAACCGCCGTACAATAATGTATGCACGAGTCGAAATAAATAAATAGTGTCCCCGCCGCGTGAGGAGCAAGCACAAAGTCAAAATCACGAAAGATACGGCGGCGTTGTATATATAGTTAATAATAATGTAAAGCTCGAAAATAATACACTTTACACATTATTTGTCACATTGCCGCAACACGTTCGAAACAACAAACGGCTGTGATTTACTTACATTGGGTACTTGGCTCACAATCGGGTTGATACGGTTATATTCAAAAGAACGGTTTAAAAATATTACTTATTGCGCGTACAATGTGGAAAATGACCGTAGCAAAATATTGCAAACGTATTCTTTTTTATACACGTACTATGGGAGTTTGAATTCACGCGAGGAAATCGAATCGTTCGCACGACTTGACGTTCGTATGATTAATAAATAATTCGTATAATTGTGGAAACCAACCGCCGTGTAACATTTTACTCCGACTATATAGTGAGAAAAAAAATAACACTGTAGTACACACAATCGATTTCGAACAACAATAACGATACTGGCGGTACGGAAAAACGTTAAAAGCATAAAAAAATTCCTCGTTGCGACATTATATGGATTACGGGACGACAACGACGGACCAGTGTGGTAAAAGACATTTTCGGATTATTACGGATAGTTCTTGACGATATCGACATCGTCATTCGTACGCGGTAGTAGAATATTTCGTCGTGGGTACAGAACAAAAACTGTAATTGTACTATTATTGTATCGTCGCTTGTACTGAAAGATTCGTGAAACAAAATGTAATGTACATCGCCTATGGCAGTTTAAATAATAATAATACCCGAGTGTACGCGGTGCATACTGGGGGAATGTGGTTTATTATCGTATTATTATTATTGCCCAGACATCGCATGGCAGACAACCCCAAAGTGATCGCCGAACCCGACGTATGTTATACATCGAAAGAATGCGTGTGTACCTGAGCAGCTAAAAGAAAAAAAAAACCAACCCTCATCCCCTTCTTTAAGTTCGTGTCTGAAAATCACCTGTTCCCGTGAGAACGAACGACCATTTTTTTTTCATTTCGTTCGCCTCGCCGCTGTAATATAACGCTGTACATAATACGTATTGGACCGGAGGAGTCACAAAAAAAAAAAAGAATATTCGGGCAATTATTTTGTCGAACATTTAACACGGCCATAACGATAGTCATACGTTTCTCGTTTTCCGACAGAATAAATCAGTCGGGACACTAGATATGTAAATCTGAACAGATCTGTGGCAAGACACATTGTGTTGTCTATTGATGGTGAATTCTCTAAAATTGTACAGCAAATCTTTTAACACAATTACTCGTACACTATAACACCGTGTGCGTTATTATTTCCGTCACGGCAAATAATTCCACGAAATTAATTGGTACGTGCATATATCATTACAGAATAAGAGTTAAAAGTAGAAAACTGAATTTTAAGCTGTTCGTACACACAAATCGCGCGCGATTTCGGCTCTGTTGATAGTTTTATATTTTCAGAAAAAATAGTTCAGCTTCATGGCGTTTTCTAGATTAACTGCAAGTAGTACACGTTATAATATCGTTTCATGCTCGGAAATCAAAATAATAGCGTTCCGTACGTCCGACACCGAATCAGCGAACCGCGATACGTATTAATTGCCCACGTGTATCTAACGTGGAAATCCGGAAAACCGACGAGAGCGAACTTTTCGTTTCTGAAAGGAAAGTCCGAGACGAATTTTCCGACCTGTTGTGAAGGATAGTGTGTAACCGACGAGTGGAAAAACGTAGAACTATTAAAATAACTGTACCAAACATTGTTGAAACGATCAGACGTAAAAGATTACAACGAGCGCAGCTGGAGAAACAGCAAGACAGTGCTAGAGAAGAACCCAACAGGAAAAAGACCCGTTGGAAGACCGAGAACGAGGCGGGCAGATGTAGTGAAGAATGAAATAGTAGAAGGAAGATCAGACTAACAACCAAAAAAAAAATAAATAAATATGGCATATATTTTCACTCCAACACGCAAAACCTGTGTCTCGTGTCACGCACATCATTATGTAAAATAAGATTCAAAATTTGATAAAAACTTATCAGTGTTTAGCAAAATAATTAGTTCCACCGAGCTTGCTAAAAAAAGATTAAAAAAAACAACACAACTGATTGTTACGATGAAAAATTAACGAAAAAAAATTAACCAAGAAAGAAAATGTGTAGTGTACGGGTTTCTATTTTTTAACGTTCAGAATGACGTCCGCAAAACAAAAATAAAATCGTTGGCTTCCGGTTTTATCTGACCATTATATGACTATAATTATATTATGGACTTATAACAAATGCCATAAAATCAGTACGACTACGCGTTATTACAACAACACACAAGTTTTCAATAAAAAACAAAAATACAAGTCTACGAACGATTTGGGTTACAGAAATTGACGCTTTTTTTTAAAGATTTAATTTTACTCGTTAATTTTTCTTTCGTTTACATTTATAGATAAAGCACCTTGTACATATTTGATGTGACATAATTTGAACTCGAATTTCTCAAACTGTTTTGCGACGTTGAAAAACTCAGCTGAAAGCAAAGAGTCTACACGACTATATTATATTGTTCATTTGGTGAAATTAGAATTTTCAAAAAAGCACAAAAATAATTCGGAACTCTTACAGCTGTTATATACCTACTTGTGAAACATAAACAGAAAAAGTAAAACACATTATCATTGTCCGTAGTAGAATACATACAACATAAACAATTGATCGTTTAAATATTATATAAATTAGAAATTGACTAATTAGAAATTACAGTCAGTGTTATATTACGCATATACGTTGTTTAGATCTTTTAGATTATTACATAATTACATTAGGTTAATACTCGATACACGGTTACAAAATAATATCTCATAATTAAACACCGTCGATACCAAAATAATCTAACGAAACTCATTAGATCCCAAAACCATTAAAAGTTATATCATCCGCAAGGACCGAACATTTGCGGTGTTCACATATCATACAAGTACGAGTAATTAAAACGTGCATATTATATGAGACACGACTATGCTTACATAAAAGTTATTCAACGGTAAGTAAATTAAGTCGCATGTTTTGATATTGCGAATAGATATATTCTAAAACGTAAATCGGAGCAAAATAATTTTCAGAAAAGCGTTCAAAATTAAATCTAAGACTAATACCACAGATTATACAACAGTTTTATAGTAGATAGTTTTATATAATCTGTGCTAATAACATCAAAATCACCAAAAAAAAAATGTTTTGTTAAAAAAGATACACGATCCATTAACACATTGTTAAACAACACAAAAACTTTTTTTGAAAACGATCTTTAAAAGAAAATATATACAAAATAACCGTCCGTAGGTAGACAGAACAAGACAATTCCATCTATATCTTATTACTTTTAACGACAAACATGAAAAGTTTTCCATACATACCTACTAAACTAAACAGTGAATACGCAACATATTTAAAAATAAAAATACGTTCACGTTATACGCGTATAATATAAACGTACCACATGTTTGCTTCAGCAACAAAACTTTTTGGCCTTTTTCCTAAAGACCAAAACCAGAACCCGATAGATTCCAGTAGTTTCTAAGTGTTTCAAAAAAAATCACATAAAAATCTATTTATAACGAACAAACGTGTTGTACGAATCAAATAATAAGAGGATGTTAATAATTTAGAAACTACGGACAAAAAAAAAAAAAAAAGATTAAAACATAACTGTAGGTAAACATAAACATAAAGAGTTGTTGAAAAATAGGTACTGTTATAAAATGTTTGTACAGTAAAGAGTATTTATTTATTTTTTCATTTTTTATCGAGTCTTTCGCGTAGTAAAGAAAAAAAAACGATAAATAAGAAAAACTTCTGAGCATAAATTTCCGTCGTTTTGTTGCCTCGTTATTATACTTGTTGCGCATACTATACACTGCAGGTACCTATAAAAACAAACAACAACACGGGTTGTTTTATTTTTCTCAGTTATACTTCCACCACAACAGGTTAGGTTTTTTTATCAGTAATCGATGTTTAGTGTTGTACTGAAATGGTTTTGTAAAACGAGAAACGAAGATATATTTTTTACGTGCTCATATTGTATCGTTTTTCAACGCACAATAATTATTATAACATAAGACAAAATGAAATACGAATAGCTGCGGTTAGGTTTCCTCTTTCACAGTTTCTGAGTAAAACTCTGCTGATGATTCACACACGTACACGACGTGATCATACCTCAAAAGATACGCTATTTTTTTATTTTTTCCAAACACTTAATACACAAATTGTGCTCGAGTAACGAAGTTCAACAATCAACATTTCACACAGCTATGGCGTCTAAAGTATAAATTATTTTCAAGGATTTATTAATGCGGCTGTATTATGCGCGTTCGCGTGCACTCACAAAAAGTTTTCTGACTTCGGTTGTTTTCCAAATTACTATACGCGTTCTACCAACTGAATACGTCTGCATTTCTATATAGTAAGTTACCAGGTATAACGCAGTAAAAAAAAATGTTTGGTTCGATCAAAACAGGCGATTCGATATACCTTATTTCTGCCTCGTGCTAAGCGTAAAACAGCGTAACTCCAATACGGTTTTATAGCATTACTTGAAACAAAACCCCCGTATATTTCCATCCGAAAACCGTTAAAATTTAATATTTAAATAATTAGTCAAACTAAGGTAACTGCACTATAAAATAATATTAAGTTGAAACACATAAAATCTATATAATATAAATAACAAACATAACATAATTAAGTATAGCGTGAGAAAGCACGAAGTATATTATTACACGTTGTTTTTCTTCATTTTAGAACTGAAATAACGGGTATTTGTCCCCCGGTACGCTTGAGAACTTTATGAAATCAAAATCAAAAGCCCTGGAAACGTTAAAATTATACTTTCAAACAAATAATTTTTAAATTGACGACATCGCGGTGACAGCCGAGGGCATGACTATATTATCAAAATATTCAACGAGTTAAATCATTGTAACTGCACATGACCCGCCTGCAATTTATGATTATAAATTTAATGTTTAAAACATGCTTCCGAGTCGATCGTGACCGCGCATATGAACAGTTGAAATATGCGACTAGATTTTAAAAAAAAAATTTGATTTGTGCTTTGTGCTCTCGTAGCATGCGATTTTGATTGAAAGCTACCTATTAAATTTTAAAATAAACCACACAAAACAATGATACAGATGAATCCCGCCGTACTTGCAAAGTACAAACTCTATAGGGAAATAAATATAGTTTGGAATCAATCTCCGAGTGTTTTTGTAAACACGATTATGGTTTTTAATAGCCACTATAGGTTGAAAACTAATTAACGGTGTTTGAGTTAACGTTAAAAAAATGCATAAACGGTAGAAAAGAAAGTACAATAAAAGGTATTTCGCATACTATAAAATATAGTGGGTAGTACTACATAACTCGGCGGTTTATACGATTTATAATATACGATTTGTACGTATTATACAAAACGGTAGTACCTACTTGAAAAATTGTGTACAACGTTCGGCAAAAATGATTCATGAAAAACATTTATTATACTATTACCAACTGCATTATAAATTATAACACATATATGTGTGTGAATACAAAACGTCAATTGGGTAACATTGTATAAAAGAATAATGAACTTACAATTCATTTTTTTCACTTGATCGAATCTAGAAAGTTGTATACTTCGGTGCTTATCAACGTTATATTATACGTTCGGTTCGACGTATATAACCAACATTGAAGCAACAGAGCTACATTCTCACAGCCACCATGTTTACGTTGCAATGCGTTCCGAAATTGAACATAATACGCACTACATTACAACGTAAATAAATAAATAAATAGTTGGGATTTTAAACAGAAATGAAAAAACGAATAATCGCTTTTTTTTTTTTACTTTTGAATTTTATTCAACACACGTAATATTATAGTATGCTTTAGTGGACGAACCGCGTGGTACACGCGTCTAAGCGAAAATATGTTTTCTGCTCCGAAAGAAATAAAAATTAGTTAAAACTTACCGAGAGTAGAGAAAAATACGACGAAAATGAACAAAACGTTTAAAGCATCCGTGGTATATATTTCACGATCGTCTTATTCCTGTGTGTGCAGAGTGAAAATTCTGATTGCAGATTAGACGAATAATTGATTTTAAAAATATGTAACGTTGAATTTTGTTAACGTACGTACACACCGAACGTTGCACAAAACATGAATACGAGTACGTTTAAATATTTTCACAGCTGATGTGTTAAGTATTTGCGCATTTTGAGGGGGGAAGAGCTTAGAAGTTCCGTTCGGTGCGAAACGTGTAAAAATGAAAAGCCAAAGGCAGGCGACACAGCCTTTGAATTAATAACAGAAAAACAAACTGTCAGTATTTTGATTTTGAATGTTTGCGAGTCTACAAAAACGAGTCGATTCGATGAATATTCGTGCGCTCTTTTTACCAGGCTTTTTCAGGTGTTTTCGACATTTTTCTCGTCTTTGAATCATCACTCAAAAAGTTATAGAAAAAATTTTCGTTTCGAAGTGTAAAATACCGATTCGGGCAAATCTCTTTTATAGCAGTATGTAAATATCGCAGCACTCTTTCTATACTCAAACGAGTGATTATACAGAAACTAAAGTTTCAAGTCACTAGGAGAGCTAGGAGAGCGCGTTCTAGATTCTGAGTGTAGCGAAAAATGTATTGCAGGTTATGCAGTTTCAGGGTAATTTCACGGCGTTTTTGACAAAATTAACAGCTTGCGTTTTGGAGATTTTTAAACACATTTCTTCAACGTATATTGTATATTCGATATGGACGCCGTTTAAACCGATCGATCTGCATTAATAAAAAAGTACTCACCTGTATAATCTTACAGTAACTTTTTTTTTATTTTCGTATCCGCTATATTATTCTGCACTTAGTTCGATTTAAATTGATTGGTTATTGTCCCGGTTATTGTTAAAACACGTACGTGACGACACGACAAATTCATACGGGTACATTATAATTTTTAGTAGCCTAATAAACACGGAATGTTTTTAAACATATTCTAACAAGTATTACGTGTATTATACGAGCAATATTCTTCTTACACCACCAAAACACGATTTATACAAAAAAAAAAAACAAATATCTACCTGGCTAATAAAAAAATTAACTCCGCATTCGAACGCGGTCGCCAACAAACCGACCGTCATCATCGACGTGAGTCATAAAAAAAACAATTAGGTTCGCTAATAGTATACCATTATAATTTCGTTAATTGAAAATACTGTATCCGTCGCACTGCGTATATACAGCGTGCGCGTATTTTCGCCGATATTTTTTTTTGTAATTCCAAAACCGAATCAATTTAAACATTTCGTTTTTTTTCAAATAACGATATTTTACATACTGTCGGGTGTTTGTGAAAGTTTGTCCCGTACATTCGGTAACTGCCGCGTATTACCATTTGTATAAAATGTATAAACGATAGTTTTTATATAGGCCCGAGTAAAATATTTAATTATATATATGTATACGCACGCGGTGAACTTTCTCTGAAAGAAAATTCCCACTGCAACGTGTTAGAAAACGAACAAAGAGATCGCAAAAGGAGAAAAAAACAGATGAAGATCCTATACACGTTCGAGCGTGATGAGCAAAAATCGTGACGCCCACGTCCGCCGATTTTGACCCGACAGCAGTTCAAGAACGGTATAAATAATACAATGCGCGTTGTTCGGCAATAAAATAACTTTTTATATTTTTTTTTCTCGAAAGCCGAAAAAAATTGATAAAACTCCTCACTTATAATAATATTGTACACCACAAAACGAGAAATTGTACACACTTCGGCCAATTTTAAAACGAATACGCTAAACGACGTCATTCGGACCGCACAGATATTGGCCAGCGGTCAAAAGATCCGTTTATCTGCCGCAGAGACCCGCGAGCGCAAAAAGGGCCACGTGTGCGCGTAATGGGTATTTGGCTCGAGTTTTAAAAGATCCCCGGCACCGTTGTATCATCTCAACCGACCGCAGAGCGAGGGTGGACGGATCGTTAAAAATAATGTGCGCTAACCGTAAAAAAAATTTATATTTATTCCTCTGAACGCGATAGAATCGGAAACTGTTAAAATAAACAATATTATAACGCGCCACGGACCAATAAAAAAAAGTTTTAAAAATATACCGATGCGAAAAACTGCGGCGGAAAAACATAAAAAAAAAAAAAAACATACGACGCGAACGCAGAAACCGATCGTGTAGTCCAATATACACAGGCAGCACAATATTGTTTTGACAACAACTATTTGTAAACAAGCCTCTACACGTTTATACTGTTGTGCACAAATTCGTCGTATATTCTTCGCTGGGATCGCACAAACAATATACGATGTCACACGACAAAATCATACGGTTCGAAAATTAAAAGCTAAATCTATTCGACGAGCTTGGTACGACTTATTATTGTACAAAAAATATTACAACGAAAGAGCTGTCGCGCACGACGGTTATACATAATTAAATCTCCGACCGTAATTATTAAGACGTCTGCGAAATTCTCGAAAGAAGAATAAAGAGTTTTTATTAGGCCGAGGTTTGGGCACGCTGCATCGCATCTTCGAAAAACGAGTGTTACAACGAAAACGCGTTTACTGCTCGCACTTTGTTTTTGCTGTTCCGAAACGGGTGAAGATATTATAAAACAGAATTACAC
>CM029359.1:3240592-3262998 GCA_017140985.1 Hormaphis cornu | reverse complement strand
CCTAAAGTTTAAACAAACCATTTTATAAGTGCAGATAGAGAGAGAGAGAGAGAGAGTAGAAGATTTAAACCCTGCGTATTATACTTCTGAAGAAGAAAATTAAAAGATTATAAAAGCGCAAAATATTTAACGCGGACCTCAACGAGCCCGACAGGGATTTTCAGAGATGCACAGTCATCTGGGACGGTAAAACACTCTGAAAAATTTTGTTAAAAAAAATTTCTAAACTCAGAAGACGAAAATTGATATATTATGTCCCAGATCGTTCCACTCGATCAATAAAACGAAAATCTTTCAATTAAAATTAAATATTTCAATAAAATGAAATTCGAAACGACGCTCTCTTAAACATTTCCGATGCAGCAAATATTGAAAACGCACACTGCAGCGAGCTAAAAACAATAAAAACAATTTCTTAACTTAAAATGTGAAATGTTTTGTGACTCGTCGTCGTTTCCTGATAGTTTTCACTTTTTTTCTTTGATAAACACAATATTTTTTTGATGAACACATTAAACCGCGAGTTTTTAGCTATACTGAGCTGCTGCGTGCAACTACACACACACGTATAATATTACAATTATTGTACAATTTTAACATTAATCTAGAACTAAGTTAAAAACATGTTTAATAAAACTAGAAAATACAAATGAATATTCGTCCAAAAGCAACATTATGCGCCATAAGCCTTGGCCACTAGTACTATTTTTAGATTTTATAACAGAATTAAAACGACAAAAAAAACGTGTTTAAAAAAATTGTGTTATTAACAACAAATGTATTTTATATTTTTATTTTCAGAAAATGGTCAAAATGATTTTTCAACTTAAATTACGCGCCATACGTTGTATTGTTATAACATTGGTGGGTACAGGAGTGATGAAAAGAATTTGTGAGAATTACGAGTATTTCTGGATAGTACTCATTCGTTCGCAGTAAAATCTCAATGAAAATTTTACGCATTGTACACCGAAATAACACGATTTTAATAATGCTTGCATTTCCTAAGCTTTTCGAACTACCGTGCGCGGTTTTTTTTCTCTCGAAATTTTACCAAGCAAAATAACGAGTGCAAACAACAATAGTTACCGGAACGAGTATAAAAATCGGAGCGTTTACCAAGAACAAATACACGATATATCATATTCTGTGCAAATCCTCGCAACGTATTATAAGCATAATTATAAACACGTTCTTCGCTAATCGTTATTATGACATGCACCCCCGAGACACGTTCGGAACCTAAAGTCGCGCACACGACGCAGATTCGGCGTTTTTAATTCTTTCGCCGTACTGTTTAGAAATTCTCATTTTTTCGACCACGTTTTGGTACCCGCGTGAAAATGTTTCCCCCCCGGCTCGGAATCGTTACGAAAAATGAATTTCTGTACACGAAAACGTTACGGATCGTCGGGGGAAAAAAAGGAAAGAATGGAAACGATACAAAAAAAATATAAACGCACTAGACGACAACCCGTTAGAGTGAAATGTGCCGACAGTAAAATATGAAAACTTGTACACACACACAGGCAAGAGTTTAAAGGGACATATACATATTTCATGAGCGTTAATTTGCATCCGCGCGCACACGCTGCAGTTAATTAACAATGTACATAATACACTAACGTGTGTAGGTGTGTGTGCGCGAGAAATGTACAATAAACGAGATTGTTAAATCGCCTTGGTCCGTACGTGCAAGTTGTAGTGCGTTGTGAGGGGTTTACTTCGCGCGTTTTGGATTCTGAGTGAAACGGAGAACGTGTTGGTTTTCACGATAACTTCTTCTGCGATAAAACGCTCCGAACGTCAGCGCCTCTAATGATAGGTGGGTCGTAGACTTGAACGTGTACAAAATTAAAATAGTTATAATGAAAACACATGAGAATAAAAACGTTAAAAACTACGGCAAACGTGTTTTTAGACGTTTGACCACATCTTCCGCGACAATCATCGTATTAAAATCGGTTAAACAACGATTCTGTCCGATACGAATTCCGAGATTTGACGAAAATAGAGCATAGAACTTTTGTTCGATAAAAAGTTTTCCACAAAAGTTGTTGAAAATTTACTGCGAGGGGCTCAACGCGTAATTCTCGCATGCAACTAAAAAAATGTCGAAAATCCGCGGCAGCAATATATTTTATATTCATGTCGGTTTTCGAAAATCGGTCAAACTCGCACAAATTTGTTCATTAGAAAATCAAAATTTGCCATCTCAACAGACTTACAGCCGTCGGAGGACGCATAATAATTTAACAATGCGCAGTACACACGGCGGCAAACGACGACGACGTCAACAAGGACTCATTTGCCGAAGAACATGGGAGGGAACGGGCGATTGTGTGCGGTGCAGGGTCGAAAATCCCACGTGCGACAACTGCGCGGAACAGATAATATTCGAGGCTGTGCATCGGAGAACAGTCGGTGTTTTTTGTCTTTGACGCGCACAAAAATACGTTGGTATGTAAAAATATCGAATTCAATGTGTCAAGAAACACTATAATACTACGTAAGTCTCGACATTTTGTTTCATTATAGCTGGCTATAATGACGCATATTCCAACTCTCGAGAGCGAAAAACGTATTGATTTTTGAACGTCGTTTCAACAAAAATTTTTACGTTCACGAGGTGTGATAAAAATTGAAATTTTCTGCAACAACGTTTCTGCACTTATAGGAACGTTTCAGATAATGTTATCTCTGTCCGCGTGATACGGCGAGAAATGTCGTTCGAACCGTGTGATATTGTTCGAATTCTTTTGGTATTTCTGAGAGATGTTTTTTTATCGCTTTTTCTAGTAGAAAGAACGTTCCGATTTTAACCGTATGCCTCAGAAGGTACTTTATTTGAAGCGTTTTTTTTTTGAAGTTATGAGAAAACAAAAACGTCCCGTTCGAAATGTATACACGCCGTTGAAAAAAGTTTTACGAGTAGTTTACTGCTCAATCATCTCGTTTGATCGTTTATTAGGGTTGTTGTGGAACTTTCGTTTTGATTCGTTATTTTACGCAGTTATCAACACCTTTTTACGTTTGAGCCTCTAATACGATCTAAACAAGATCCAAACAGTTTTACACGCGCGATTAAGAAATTTACAAAATCGGACCTCGCGATTACGGCCGACTTGTCGTTAAACTCCGTCATTCCCCGGGTGTGTTATTGGGCGGGACGAATATAATCACGGTTGGACATTTCTGATCGTAACGTCCGAGATCAAAACGATTTTACACGATACTGGAAGATTTGATAAAAGTTTGTTTTTACCGGGGCACGCCGTGTATATAGACACGACTGCGGAGAACCGTATTATTTTCGAAGACAATGATCGTTGCTTTTTAACGAAATAACGAACACGACGACTTCTATAAACGGGTGACCCGCCCGAAGCGTAAACTCCGTCAAACTACCCCCCGCGCGACCTACAGTGAACGCGGCCTTTTTTTATTCATTTATTTACGTTACACCCACGCGAGTAGTACGAGTTATCACCACACACTTACCACCCAATTGAAACTCCTAACTTTTCCGAAAGTCGGAACGCGTACAATAAACGGATTCTATACAACGATTTCGCATAATATTATATACTACAGGCTAATACGGTCGTCGTCGAGAACGTTTTATTTGAAATGCACTTTTGCAACGGCCGACAAACGGATCTTCACAGCCGACTCGTTAAATACTGTAAGGAACTATAATAGAGTACGCGAGTTTAGTACATACAGTGCGTCGACACCATCACAACGACGTTCACGACTGACAAACGGTTCCGCCAAGCGTTTAAACGAGATGTTTTTTCGAAACCCACGGGGGAGTACGAGAAGCGAAACCGATATTTCCGTGTAGAAGATCCGATTTTTAAAGGAACCTCGCGCTACACAGTATTACGTCGTTCATCGAACGGAAATTTCAAAAATATATCAATACCCTATAGTACTTGCCGCCGGTCACATTCTCCATTATTGGTCGCGTGGAGAAAGAACATTTTTGTACACGCGAATCGCGACAATCGCGTTGTTTCTACCCGAGGACAAACGGCGGGAATTTCAGTATAACGCTCGTTTTCAAACACCACACTAACGGGTAAACCATTTCTTCGTTATTTGGTTTCGGGAGGGTAAATTTTCCGAAACTTGTGTAAGTTTGAACATTTCAAAAACGACATTTTAAAATTTTCTACGACGGTTCTCAGTGGTGTCGGTTGTGTGGGTCGCAGAGTGACCGTGTAATGCATTCAACGGGGAAAATTTTTTTTTGGATTCCCAACAAACGATGGAGACTGTGCTGAACAGGGTAAGTCATTTTTTTATTGCACCATAAAACCCCGCCGGTGGTACTGTCGATTTTTGCGTTTCTGTCGACGCCACAGCTGAACGTGTTTGCAGCGATTAAACGTATTTTTTTTTTCCGAATGCGAAATAATACGTACATAGGTAAGTAAGTACGGGGGAAAACAACCAGACAAACTATTGTGTCGACGACAACGTCATGTTTGATGGTATTATTTGACTACCGTGTACCTACACCGATATCGCAAAAGGCATATTGTTATAGCGACAGTTTCCCGGCGTTGTTATCGTGCACACAATATAAACTGAAAAACATACACGAAGAATTACAACAGCACGAAACGCGATAAAATAAACGCGATAATTAAACGAGTCGATGATCGTTTACAATATAATAATAATGTATGGAAAAAAAGCCTGAATCACTGCTGCGGGCGATTGTTGTACGCAAAAACGTGTAAGCAATTCGAAGATTCTGAGCGGTCGCAAAGTTTAGTTTATAGTTTACGTGTGCAAATCTCAAACCATTTGGACCGCTATTCGAGGAATTAATTAACGTTTTTAGTATCGCACAACGTTTCGATACTTTTTTTACACGAATCTAACTGGGTAGATTTTTTTATGATTTCAGACGGCAAATTTTAAAATCTCAAACAACGAACTTGTGCGAGTTACGAACTTTTTTCCAGAAAACAGTCAAATGTATGAACGATTTTCGAAAAATTTTTAGTAGCGTAATACACGTTTGGAACCTCGTATTAAATCTTATATCGAACGAAAATTTCGAAAATAACTAAAATTTTCGAAAAGTGCCACACTTGGTACAACGGTTTTCGTGAAATTCGTATCGGACCACCAATTGTATCTTACCGATTTCACCACGCGAAAGGTTCTCTCCGACGGTGGAAGTTATTGGCCAAAAATCTAAATCGATTGATAAATCGTGATTCTAAACGTCTTTTCCTCGGTTTTTTATTTAAATCGTAACTTTTTAATTTTATAGGGTCTAAAAATCCGAGCGTTGCCGAAGAAGACGCACGTGGCGGTAAAAAGAGAAAAAAAATCGCACACGCGAAAACCGATACATTACGGAGAATATAATATCGTCGTTCCAGAGATCGTCTACAACGATCCGCGTTGACGGCCGCCACCACCTTGTAGATACCGCCGTTTTCGAAAATGGGACCGTTTTTTTTTTCCTATAACCGCCGTTCGTAACTCCCCTCAGAACTACGTCGGTCGGTCGGCCGAACCCTCGTTGTTCCCCCCCAGACAACGTGTAAACAACGAGAATCGGCGGTTTACCTCCTCGCGAGTTATTCCGAGAGTTATTCGTCGATCGTGTGCGGCGACACGCGGATCCCACGCGTGCGCACTGAAAAAAGTCTGGCATACGACGCTCATAAATAACGGAGAACAACAGTTGGACGTCGTCATGACGGACACTTATCCGCAAACTTTGTGCACAAACTTCGTGTTGAAAACGAGATAACGAGCCGTGTCACTACTACACCGACGATTCCGCGCCCTACCGGGACTAGCGGGCGTCACGCGTTGCACGCCTTCAAGTCTCCGGTCGGGGTAGGCCGCCAACGGAGTACGATAAGACCGTACGATAAAAAACCGCGCGCCTAATAATAAAACGGTATTCGAGATATTCGGGTTTACCAGCGTATAAATATCGTGTTTACGAAGCCACCGCGATGAAACAATCACACGTTATTACGACCGCGTTCGAAGTGACGACGACGATGAACCTAACCTACCCCTACGTTCGAACTCGTGCGGTCTCCGGCGCGGTGGAAGCGGAGGGCTTGTTTTTCTCGCGTTAACAATCGCAATCGTACTTACTTACTGCCGAAACCGAGGGCGACTGGTAAATTCTTCAGCAGGAAAAAACGCCTCTCTATTCTCGTCGCGGCATGACCCGATGACGGCGTGTGTATGTGTGTCGGCTCTTTCTGTACACGATGACCAAAAAAACTCGATATTATCACTATTCGAACCGTGGGACGCGGCAACAACCGACGACACTGGCGGCGGCGAAACGCGGGACGGACGGACGGACGGACGGGCGCACGCAGCACTGTCGTCGTAGCCGACACGCAACAGACGCGACCGAAGCAACACGGGCCGCCGCACACACACCCTACCAATTTGACGGCGGCGGCGGCGGCGGCGTCGTCGTCTCCCCACCGCGGCGGACCCGCGTGGATACGTCCTGTATAACAACAATATACGATTATTGTTGTGTGCGCGCGCTCTTTTTTTCCACGTTGTTGTTGTACAGGTATAGGACTGCTGCTGCGGCGGCGTATTCACTGCGCGGGGCCCCAGGACGAGCAGATGTGCCGCCACCGTGAAAACTCGTGTGTGATGTACCACCAGAAGTTATACGGAGCGATCGCCGTGCGCGTGTTAGGGACCGGAAAAAAACCAAACCTCTACTACGCGATTTTTGTTTTTGTGTAATATTGTATAAACCGCCGGCCGTTCCACGCGTCGTACATTTTCAAAACGTTTAATAATGTCGAACGACGTCGACGTTCCGGACGTTTTCGGGGGAAAACAACTGTGAAAGAGTTGATGAAAAAATCACAGTAACGCACGAAAAAGCGACTTATTATACCCACAAACTCGAATAACCATCTAAATATAAGTCGTCCTGATTTATGCGAAATTCGTATTATAGCTAAAAAGTTTAATAAGCTTTTTCGTCGGTTTGATAACCTCATGTTGTTACGCACAATGTAAACATACCCCACACCCCGGATGAATTCAATGATAGTCGGCCATCTATAGTGTATCTATGTTATCAACCGTCGGTACCAGTCATGGTTACCAGTTATATAACCACGGCTATAGACCCGTAGTTACAACTTACTTTGATGGGCATTATTATCTCAAATCGTGATGGGTACTTTATACTTTTATCGCTAAATCGCTGAAATCGAGCTTGGTTAATACTCCTATGCACTATGTGTGTCGATTATATTGGTTAAAGATTTATCAACCGTTTATAATTGCTCGAGTTGGTAAATTTTTCTGATTGTTGTAATTTTATTTTTTAACAATAAATTAATATTAAAAAAGAATAGTACATGTTGTCGTGAGTTAGCGGCGTGTTAGTGATTTTTTCAATAAATCAATCAAAATGCCCGAAAAAATTCGACAAATCTGTGGACACACGGTAAGAATTCCGTGTTTCCTTCTACTCAGCATGGCAAAAATTCGTTAAAATTTCAATTTGGCTGGTTAGAAAATCGGAATTTGCTTGCTTATAGTAATGTAGAAGACTGCGCTTATTGCAAATACTGTGTGCTTTTTTCTCAATTCAGAGGTGGACAAGGTAATAATTAGCCGTTAGGTCAATCAATCACAGCACATACCTACCAGATTTTATGTCTTAATTAAATTGTCATAAAAATTATGGACACCTTGACAAATTCCTAGTTGCTCTACTGTTCTCATCAGTTTGTCGAATAAACACTTCCGTAATATCAAACGTGTTACCGAATCGATTATCTAAGCTGTCAATTATTACAGGGGCGAACGCAGGCAAACAAAAATCCAAAAAATTATCAAATATGGTTTATTAAAATTTTTTAAACGTGCGCACAAATTTGAAAGTATGTACTTTGAATTACGGGACGGGTTTGAACCCCTAAAACCCTCCCCCGTGTTCGCCACCGATCTATCATAATGCAATTGAAAGAGATTCGTCAAGTGTTCCAAACAAAGAAGACATATTAAATAAATTCGCCAATACTGAGCGGAGTTATATAACTATAAAGTTCCTTTACCTTTCATTTATATTTTAAGAAAACTTGTAACATGCATCTAAATTAACGGCGGAGCCCCCATCCCCCCACATTTTCCACTCGTTTTAAATAGGGCACGACCTAAATAAATATAATTACTAAATAAATATAATTAATCAGCCACGTACGTGATCACTGCAGTCTTGAGTCTCGATTTGGACGTTCGCGAGTTGTGACACTGCAGTGTACCGGACAAACTAACAACGGCTCAAAGAACGCGGTGGCCTAACCTAATAACCTAACCGCCGACCACCGCGGTGATGGCTTTGTTTTAGCGCAACAATCAATAAAATCAAAACATCTTCCGCACACTGTTCTCACTACGGTCCCGTCCTCCAGTGGCGATCTTACATGTATCACGGCTGTAGTCGGGCGTCTGCAGGACGTGGTGTGACGAAAATATACTTTTCAAAAGACAACAACGTAAAACTCAATTTTTTTTAAAAGTTGTTTGTGTTTTTTACGTGTTAAATGCGCATTGTACTTGATTTGCGTCCGAGAAGGCCTGAAATGCGCGGTATTGTCCTGATCGTTGTTTGTAAAAGATCGCGTCTTCGCTGTACACAGTGCGCACAATCTGCTTAGACTCGAGGGGCCTAGATAATGCGTTATAAATCGCGTTGGTACGAATTTAAAACACCCGTTCGATTGAGATCCGACAGAGTCGTGTTATAGTCCGCCAAAAAGTGTTTAAATTCGTGCGAATATCCACCTGTACGGCCTACCAACGTTTATGTAATAATCGGTTGACTTACGTTGCGCCGCTCATCGTTCGACGAGACATAAAATCGTGTAAAAACAACAACAACAATATACGTGTAACGAGTTTAATACAAACCAAACAAACCCACCTGACGTTGTACACGGGAATCCTGGAATCGACTGTCGAGAATAGGATATATTTATTAACACGCCCTGCAGCAGTTTCGACAACGCATCGAAAACTCTCGCGGAAACGCTGATACGAAATTTAAAAAAATTAAAATACAAACAGTAACGTAATGATGATAAAATAGTCATACAATTATTATTATTAACGTTTGTGGACGCCGAAAAAACGTTTGCCGTTAACGGTTTCGGTCGAATTTAACCTACTTTTTTGATTGTAACTCTTTCAATTTTGAACTTTCAAGATCTTTTTCCAATAGAGGTATTCAACGTAGAAATCGGAACAAACCCTTAAAAGTGTTCACAGATAAAAATATGCTGTCTTGAAACCGATATCGGTGGATCAAAAAATTGTGCAATTTTCAAAATTTTCGGTATGTATATAGTTACGTACGACTGACGTTCGAATTACAAGTAAATAAACCCAAAATTAACCCATTAACGAATATAAAATCAAAATCTGATCCGACGTTATCCGACAAATGAGTGATGTAATACAGTCGAATAATTTGTGTATTATTGCGAAATACAACAATGTAAACATTTCTATTCCAAGCATCGACCGCGATTTTTTACCGAGACTGTAGATTGTAGAATATTGTTAATCAGCAAATAACGAGTTTCATAACACTGTTGTGTTTACAAATTCCATTACTGCACACACGCTGAATGTAGAAAAAACAACATACTAAATCTAAAATACACTATAGCAGTAAAACACAATGTGTTAATTTAGTAATGTTTTTCTATTGATTACGACCAAAATTATCGAACGATTATAATATACCCGCGGTATGGTTTAGTCAAAATTTTAGATCGAATAAAATAAAACAAGAGTATTTCAATCATATCGACTTATAGAGAAGTACGTTATCAGTTGGGATTATTGAATATTTTACGAACTTTTACAGTGCACCTTTTTCTATTAGAAAATGAAATATCTCCCCGTATCAGGATTTTAATACAACCATAAAAACGATTGGTATCCATCCAGTAGACCATGAAAGTTAAAATCTGCAAAACACAATTTTCGTTTTACAGTCAATGTTCCTATGGAGCCCCCGCGCAGCACCTTTATCTTTAGCTGGTAAATAGTTGAATTTTGTTATTATTAATGATCTAAGCAGTCTGATGCCATTACTGAATTCGAATAAACACATTTATCGAAAGAGTACCTGCAATCTCTGCACCAAAATTGTAATACAGACGGTCTAAAAAAACGAAAATAATATATCGACCCAAAAAATAGGTCTCGGAATTTTTTAATCATTCCAACTACATTATTCAAATAAAAAATAAAAAACAATTTATGTGTACCTACTATGCAATTAATGAAGTTTTTTTTTTTTTATTTCATACGCATTTAAAAATATTATCCATACAATTTATAGGTTATAGTAATATTGTTTTTTTATTGCTCCGAAATCTTAATTTTCCAAATTAACTTACATCGTATTATAATGTATGACGTCCTCCTATTCGTTGATTAAACAAGTAACGATTTGCTTAGGTTTATATAGTTTTGTGCTCGGAAAAACAATTTAACTGATAATTAACAAAGATTGTATTGTACCACGACACACAGTAGTTGATTAATTTTGAAAGCTTGTATGAAATAATTGTGACATATACTTGGATAAACATAAGTATTAAAAATATAATTGAATATTTAATCGAGCTCTAGGTAGCTAAGTTATAAATTAAAAATGAATCTTCGACAACTTTTAATCAGTTACAAACCGTATTTTTTTAGCATTTTTAGCGTATTTTAATTAGCAACTGTATAACAAACAAAGATTGTTAATGTTTTACGAATAAGAAGTACAGTCATCGATATAGTTATAAATATAATATTTGTGTTTTAGTCATCATAATTAATATGCTGTCTTAAGTTAAAGATTACATAATCGAGATTCTTGTTAATATAAATAATCGTAAAAATATCAAAAGTTTGTAGTGTTTACCAGTTTAAACGTTTAAGGAGTAGAATCGAAAATGATCTTTGTTTGTACGAGAATTCCCCAATTAAAATTGACTTAAATATAAATATAATGTGAGTACGAAAATTACTGAATAAAATACCATCAAATATTTGATTAAAACTCAAATTAAGATAAACAAAAAAAAAAGATTAATTAACATTTTACCATGTTTATGGTTTATGTCTATATAGTTTGTAACGATAGTACATATCATTAGCTTATAAGTTAATATATATTTATATAGACGTTAAGGTATGCCACTGAATACCGCATAGAAATTTAATCTTTTGTTATAACAGTATTTAGCTTTTGTACTAAAAAACAAAAAAATAAGCGACATTCATACGTGCTTTAATATATTAAATACACGTTAATTTTTTTTTTTATATTCTAAGCACAGTGAGGAATGTATTGTTTTACAATAAGGTTTTCTTTTTTTTTTTCTGAAAACACTTCTAGGTTATTAAATAACTGATTAGCGAGTAATACGATAAAAAAAAGAAAAGTTTTCTGCCCTAAACGGTAAGTACTTTGGTTGAAGTGTTATTTGAAATTTTGATTTTAAAAGTACCTATCGAATATATACTATTATCATAGTATATTTGTTTTATCATTTTATGAATCCTCCATAACTTCTTCAAATATTCTCAAATCAGTACTTACGCTCAGTCTTGGTTTCGATAGCTTTGATTAGTTTTATGGCTGTAAAAATAAAAGAAAAACGTACGATAAAACGGTAAAAATTACGAAAAACGTAGTTTTGACAAAATCAGTTCGGTTGTTTGGCCACGGGTTTGGCCATAACTTCCAAAATTATGGATGAAAAGACCTGAAATGAGCGTAGATAAATTACAAGTGTGATACGAACTTTAAAATATGTTTCGAAAATTTTAAAACTAAGTATAAAACTTAAAAATTTTTTTAAATTTTCCAATTTTTCGTGGTTTTTGATCGATAGTTACTTTAATATTCTACGAAAAAGTTTTGAAAACGACGTAATACAAGGTTTAGTCGTAACTGAACTAACGTTGTAATAACTGGGTGTCTTTGAATAAATGTCCAAATTACATTGAATCTTTACAAAACTTTCACAAAAGTTTTCAGCACGTATAAAATACTAGCACGGATAATTTTCAAATCATTTTGACCATTATAATACTATGATATTTAGGCCAAAACTTTGGTAACTTAAACTGTGTGGAATGATTTTGCAGGTTTTGTTTAGTGAAAACTTTCGTATTCAGTTTTAAAACTCCAAACTTTGACACGCAAGTTTTAAAACGTATTTTTTTAAAAACGGAATTAAATACATTTTAAAACGAGATCTCATAAATTTTGTTGCCAGACGTTTAAACACTTGCGAATCGGGAACATTTTAACAAAAAAAAACGTTGCAGCTACATACATTGTACTCCTCAGCTTACTGGAATTTAAATTAATTTTCTTGACCGCATTATTATATTGTACGTTAATTGTTACCGACGAATTGAAGATAGAAATTCGTTTATAAAAAACAAAACGATGTATAGGCGCACTGTAGCTGCGAAACATATTAGTAAAGCGCGGATGAATAATCGACTATAATAATCGTATGAAAACAAAATATAATGTAATTTTGAACGTACACACGACAGTATTCTTTTCGATTTTACGCACGTCTACTTAACGAAAACATGTTGAAAACCCTACATAGTACACTACGTAACATAGATTATTCTACACGGACGATAAAATATGAATTCGTGTTGTTCAGATGAGTTTGTAAATCGGGTGGATTTCTATAGAAAAAATCCAGCCATCGTATTCGATCCGATCAGTATTCCGGACAATTTTTCGTGGGTACTTTCGCGGACTTTCCGAGTTTATATAATAATACCGATACGTGCGGTATGGACATTTTTCGTGGCAAAGATTCCTCAAAAACGGTTAAATCGATTTATGTTTTCGGCGAAATAACAGTATAGTTTTGCATCGAGCAAATATCAAATTTGAAGTCGTCGCCGATATTGGAATCGTCGTGTGGGGTGGCGAGTCAATTTTATTGATTCGACCGAGCAAAAAAAAACGGTCGATCCGATTTCTGAAAAATAAATCTATCTGTTTACCGTGCGATTTTTCCGAAAGCTGACGGGGTAGTTTTTGAATGAATCGAGTAAGTTTATCGCCGATCAGTAACGTGTTCGTTGCGGTACTACACACCTTGTCGACACCGATTCGACCGACGTTTTTGAATTAAATTTTTGGATTAAGACCACGCACAATTCGAAGTCGAGTGTGTGTACATCGTTCGCTTTTTTTTCTTTTCAAACCCACGCGGCGGAGTACACACTTTTATGACGATCACAAATACGAACATCGCAGCGTACACATTCGGCGTGACGTTGAGCGAGAGTCAAAAAGTTTTGTTTAAAAATCGATCATAATTATTTTCACGTTACGTTAATTAAATTGATTGACCGTTTTTCCTCCACCGTATCGGCGTTTTTAAACTAATTAAGAAGTCGTCGTATTGTACGGTTGAAAAAAAAAAAAAACCATTTTTTTCATTTGAACGCGCGCGATACGTATCCTAACCGGATAACAAAAGAAAAAAATACGCTGCCGTTTTTACGATCGCCGTAATACGATATTTACTCGCGAAAGTTTTTGACGTTCGAGAAAAATTACTTCGGCTCCGCGTATTAAAAAAAAAACGCGAAAAAATCCATCACCGCCGCCGAATCGAACGCCGCCGCCGCCGCTGCTGCTCGGTTTGCACGCTTAATTCGTTTCGTTGCAAAGTATCTCACGGGTGTGTGTGTCGATCGACCGCGTCGGTAACATTATTATACATTTTTTTACCTCTTTTCTTCTTTTTTTTTACGATATTTCGTCGATCGCGCGAAAACACCGGTCTCTTTCTTTCTCGTACTCTCTTTTTATACACAGGTGTGGAAACGTTTATGCAAAAACCGCGGCGAAGATATATATTCCCCCGAGGGGAGAAGAAACAATACGCCGCGCGAGAAGCCGAACGTCCGTCGACGGTTTTAAATAATTCATAAACCGCTCTAATGTCCCGCATTTTTTCTAATAAGAACGTACCGTTCTTATACCTATGGCCGGTTACGTTCGTTTTCCTTGTTTTCCACGCCTTTTTGCACGGATAAAAACCGTCGTTTTGTTTTCTCTCGTGTACGTACACGTTGTATTCGAGATGTAAAATAAACCGTTTGTTCGGCTCGAGCGATAATCCCGAATACGTCCGGTTCGAGAAAGAAAAGCTTTACGAAAAACACCGGTGCAAATACGTACGCCGTTCAATACGCTAAACCAACACGGGTTTTATGCGCTACTACTGTGCTGTGCGTATAAAACACACACGAAATCCCGTACGAACCCTACACATCTCGACCGTTTGGACACGGATCGCGCTGACGTTTTCCCATTTTTCATTCGGGAAAAAAACCTAAATTTATGTGCTCGCGATCTCTGTGAAAACCCGTGGCTTAACTGCGGACGTTTTCAATACTGGGCGCGCGGCTATATAGTCGGCGACATCGGAAAATGCCGCGAGCCGCAGAACGGGCCGGGGGTGGTCACCACCTTCAGCACCACCACGACGATGGTGTCGTCGTCTTCCGTCGTTTTAGATTCGTATCGTTTTCACAACGACGGTTTTTTTTCTGTTGAGGGTGTCGAGAGTGCTCCGATTTTCGCACGTTCAGTACCTCTGACAGGTCTAATTTGACGGGTTTCAAAGTGGAAAGTTGAAAGAGTCACAACGGAAAAAAACTAGATCGTCGAGTATGACCGAAAACGCAACAAAAACACAAAACATTACGGCGTGTTTTGTTTTTGTCGATTTAGTTTTTCGGCCATCGAAAATAACGAAACTACCCGAAACTTGTGCCACAACGTTGAATACAGGTCTGGTCCGAGTTAAGGTTATATACCAACGTGTACGTACATTCGCTACTAAAAAATTTCGAAAATCCGTGGTCACAATTTTTTTTTTCGTTCGTTTAAAGTCGGAAAATCGGTCGTGCCTTATTTTTAGAAAAAAATTTGTAACTCGCACACATCGATTGTTATTTAAGAATGTTACGTAAAACGAAATTCGCCATCTGGTAAAAAAAAAATTCCAAATGAATCTGCCGAATAGATTTCGAACGCGGACGAAAAAAGTATTAAAAAATTGTGTCGTAATTCGGTTATAACTATGAAATTACGCGCTATCGTGCGATTCTACAATCGTATCGACTCCTCAAATAATACGGTCCGAACGGTTTGAAATTTTCACACGTCGTTTAAATTAATATTCTTTACACGTTGATACCTTTTTTTCAGAATTTTCGGACCATTTTTATTGTGAAATACGGTTTTGACCAGCACTTATACTGGACAACTGAGCTCGCTCAGAATCGTATTTTCGATGGCGATGATTTGTCGTTGCTTTCAGATATTAAATGATGCGTTTTAATCACAACTTCCAAGCCCGCGCGCCCTAGAGCGGTCCCGGTTTTATTTTTTAACTTGGGAATTAGGATGATAACCGAAATAACGAAGTCGCACAAACGTCATGCGTTTTCGGTTTGCTCGGATCCTAAAATTATAATTTTTCGTTTTAAACAAATCAACATATACATGTATAAATGTGTAACAAAAATGAACATTCTGGTTAACAGAGTAAAACATATTTTTATCATCCGCGTGCTTGCCGTGTCAGTTTTATTCGGATTAACTATATGATAAGTGTGTAATATACATTTTATGCGTTAAAACTCAGTCTTATAGTGTCGTAAAAAAACAATTGGAAGATGCTTTGTGGTAATAATTAATAATTACGTTTGTTCAGTATCTTGTATATTTTTCGCTCTCGTATATCTTTTCAACGTATTTGTACACAGCTGTATAGTTATTTCATTAAACCAACATCGATATTCAGTAAGTGCGCAAACATAATTACCCACGTCGACGAGTTAAAGAGTCGAATGTCAATTGCGTGGATCACAACGAATAACGTCGGTTTATTATGAGGTCAATTAACAATTTAAACATCATTCAATTGTCATTAGTACCAAAAGCATTATCCGAACGCTAATTGCGTTTAAAAAATTTTAGAACAAACGCTTGACTATACAAAATATTTCCCGACTGCAAAATCTACATTAAATGACATACATACATACATACAATCTAACTCCTGAAACACTGACCTATACCCAAAGAAGTGACCCACTCCAAAGCGTAATCGTTACGCCAAACAACTTCACACCGACCTCAAATTTACACCTTTTTTTCTTTTTTCATCTTTACAGTATACAAAATATCTATATAATACGTCACATGAGTTGCTGTATGAATTTTGTCAGCCTTCCAACGTTCCCTATATACAGTAATAAAACAATTCGTTCTTCTTCTCGACGACCGCGCGCGCGCTGGAACAGTGGTTTCTTTGACGCGAAAATTACCGAAGACGATTGTATTATGTGTGTTCGCGTACAGATACTATAAAAGTAGTATTGTATTGATAAAATTAAACTGTAGAACGCGAACAAGTAAAACAGCTATATCTACTGTAAAACGGACGATTTCGTTAAACACAAAAAAAAAAAAAATTATATATATTGAAATTCTTTCCAACACAAACATAAAAAACATATAAAGTAACTCGAAATAATGAAAAATAAAATTGTAAAGTATATTATAACGTACACTCAATATTACACAATATACTTTGACAAACGTAAGAATAAACGGATACGAAGGAAAAAAAATTCTCTAAATAATTTATCATTCACATACTTAAAATTTTACAAGAACAAATTGTAATATGCGTTTATAATTCACAACCGACTACAAGAAGTTTTTTTTTCTGTTATTCAATTTACCGTGATAATAAAGCTGTATATATTCATAAGTTTTTGCAAATATTTTGCATAACACTCACCGTACGCAATGATAATTCAAAGTCTTTAAGACTTTAAGATAAAATGTATTGCTTTTTTAACTGAAATTTAGGTTAAAAAGATAAAACTATCTATGTATAAATAACCCCAAAGCAAATATTCACTAAAAATTATACGTAGATAATATATAAGAATGACGCTATAGTTGGTTTTTAAACAAAATCGCGAATAGAGACTAATATGGCAAAAAGAAAAAAAAAAACAAATTAACACGATTATGATATCAATGAAATTCTTAAACTTTTACTTGCTCGAAAAAAAAAAAAATGTCACTCTATTAACGGTTCATTTTTTTTTATTTTTGAAACTAAGCAATATTATTGATTCAAAATACTAGAAAATCGAACCGTTCCAATCGCTATTGTACGTACTACAGTTGAATGGTTAATTTTTGTTCTCCAACGAAAATACGCGAATCCCCGAAACCTATTTGTTTATTTTTCGTCGTTTCCTTAGCTAAATATATCTTATCTTATCTTCTTTATCCAGATAACGTTCACCGTTATAACCGAGATCGACGTGTTACACTATTATTTAAATAAAAAAGTTTAAAATGTATTTTTATCTAAAAATAGCAGCCGCGTGCGCGTGAACGTGACGTGTGCACTGTGCGCGCGTCACTGATTACTAGAGGTCGGATTTTTTACGAAACGCACAGGATTCATAGAAGAATTTTGCATAGAAAAAATCAAATTTTTCGGGTTGGAGAACACGTTCGATACGTTGTTTCGAGAAAAAAACGAGCAACGGTAAATTTCTTTTTAAATAGTTTACAGGAGAAGATAATTTTACAACTGCCCATTGCCAATTTTTACAAACGTAATTAGATCGATCGCAGTGTTAAACCGAATAATTTAAATAATATGTTAGGTACCTACCTTTTTTTTTTTTTTATACAATACAAATTGTAGAATGTAATATTTGCCCGCGTGTTTGACGACGTGAAAACGTCACGTCGCGTTTTTCAGGATCTTAAGAGAATAACCCGACGTATTATTGACCGCTGCGGAACTCGACGAATAATGAGTTACGAACGTCGTAAAAAAAATTCCCGAAAAAACGGTACTTACTTGTGTCATAACCAAAATTTCGACACGCACGTATTATTATTATTATTATTACTATTATTATTAGTGACGCGGTCGTACGATGAAAACAAGTCGCGAGCCAAACGTTCCGGAAATATAATTATCGGCCCGTCCGTCCGTCCGTCTGACAAGAGTTTAATCACGTCGCTCGTACACGAAGGGCCGAGCGGGAAAGAAGAAGGGTTCTAAAGAGACTAATTTCGGAGCTTTAGCGCTCTTCATCACGACGACGACGACGACCCTTCAAGATTTCCGTGATGGAGTACAGTAATGAAATACCAAAAGTGACACACACACACACGACGCGAATAAACACTTGTGGGGGCGCGCGCGCACACAGAAGAAACGTCAAAACTGCTGCTGTCGTGAACATCACACATCAGCAGCGACGATGTAACGTATGGTTGTTGCCAAGCGTTAGTGAACATAATATTACGTACATTGTCATCGTATAAACGCGTCTTTCGATGCGCGCGCTATAAAAATACAGTAGAAAAAACGTGTGTGCGAATTAAAACGACTGCGATCGTTTAAACGTGCGATCGTTTGACCCGCGAAATTTCGGTGAATTGTTTTTTTTGGCCGCGTTAAAGCGAAAAACAAAAAAAAACGCACCGAAACCGCGTAAAACGTTCGCAAACTGCACGAATCGGCGAAAGTTCGATATCACACGTATGAATCGTAACGACGTTGTGCAGATAATATGGAAAAAAGTGTTCGAAACTATCGGAAAAACGAACGAAAGATGTCCCCGGCTCGAGTTGAGGCGGTCCCCTTCGTTTTTACAAAAAAATTTTTAGACAGCGTTTCCATTCTATAACAGTTTTCCCGAGCACTGCAGCCGCCCACGGGTCGCCTAAAAAAAAAAATTATCGGAAACATCACTTTCAAGTACAGATTCGTTTTGTACGTCGAAGCCGAGTTACAAGATTGAATTACCACTGCTATACGTGAAGCGATTGAACTTAATTTGAAGCGTTTTTTGAAAGTATTATACAACCTTTCGAGTTATGGGACAAAATCGAAATTTAAAAAACTGCATCAACTAATTTGACATTTTCGCGTACGCTGTTAGGTAATGGAGATAACGACTAAAGATTTTAACTTATTTCGGCCATTTTCGAGTGTAGACGGGAAATTTCTGAATTAGATCTTTTTGTTTCATAAAACTGTTAATTTTTAACATAAAAAACTCGAAGGAGGAGAGCTAACATGTTTTTTGGTCACCTGTATAATTGGAAAACGTCTACAATTTATTTCTACAATAAATTTTTCGTATTTACACTGTCACGTTGTTTTTGTTGTATCGTTTTTTCGATAAACCCTTCGAAAAAAAGTTCAAATTTAAATTTTATTTTTACACATAACCCATGTAAAGACAGATGACACACATTGTAGTGATAACGTCTTCGCAGAATTTCTACCAGTTTTTAGCTAAATGTACGACTTAGCCAGGAATTTTTGTTCCGAGTATTTCTGTCTGCAACGAGCTAAAGTAACGAACCGGTAGACGTCATGGACGTATTAAATTTGTAAACAGTGATAAATCATTGTTTACGAAATTTAACGATTCTGAACGAACTAACTGAGTCGGAACGAAAATTTTTTAATTCTATGTTTAAATTAAACATTCTGCCACGAAAAATTAACCTGTATACTTAAGTAAATTCGTAGGTATTTCGATAGCGACCTACTACTACCATCATCAGTGCTAAACACGAACTCTGAATTAAGCTACGCTCAGAATCTAAAAATTGAAGAATTGACTTTAATGTTGTTTACGACGTCCTCGTTTATATGATTAGTTTTAAATATATATTGTCAGAATCAACAACGAATTTCAATTTAAACCGAACACGAGTGAAATCAAGTAACCTTCGTTCATAGATGTATTTCAATAAATCAATTAAAATGGTATAATCCGATACAATTTTTCTGTTACACGTGCACAATTATTTTACCCTGAACATTTTAAAATACCTGAAATGTTTTCATTTGAATAAAATACATTTTGATTGTAAATTCAATTATAATTGTCGGTTTAATTCAATATGCGGAATGTTAAACTAAATTTCAAAGTGTCATAATAATTCGAAAGAGAGAAAAAATTCAAAAAAACTATAAAATATATTAATTTTTTACGCTTTTATCAATCGTAATATTATAAAACGCGATTGTCACTGCGCTCATATTTTTAATTAATGTAAAAGCAATAATAATATTATGTAGAATAATTCATTTTCTATATATATATGAAATGGTCAAGGGACATGATCATATCACTAATCGAGTTTGGCACATTTGGCATAGGCTTAGATCCATTATAGTAAACAAATTAGTGGAGCAAACGTCAAATAAATATTATTATAATATTAGACTTATTTTAGTGCGAGACGTGAACATTTCACAGTTTTCCAAAAGATTATCCATAATTTAGGAATACCATAATATAAGCTCTCACAACAATGGTATTACCAGTTTTTTGTTTAGCAAAACCTTAGATTTTTAACCAGCTAGTTATTGTTCTCTATTAAAAATTCGGATTTTATACACAATATAACTATAGTGATAAAAATAAAACACCTGTAATTCGGGTTTGCAGTTACTTACCGATTTAATATTTGAGAGAAAAAAATTCGATATTTTGAATTCTTACAGACCTACGAGTGTGCAGATAACCCGAAATTTCTGTCTTTTAATTTTTTAATCCTCCGCAGCGGGCTCTTGATACTAATGCGACCGAGAGCTATTGGCACGAGTCGTGTAAAAAATTTAGGAAGTGTGGAGGGCTAAAAAAGCCGAAAAATATTATGACAAAAGGACATTTTTAAAAAGCGCGTTAACATTTAAAACAATAGTTGATTAGTTATTTAGCTTAAGTGTCCCTAATCGTGTAATCGTCGATAATTATATCGGTACCTACCATATTGGAAAGGAATACGAGTGACTTTCCCCGTATCCTTTGCACATTTCTGGGCACGCCACTGGCTCTTGATTTTTTTTTTTTTTCTTAGCCTCATAATACTCTCAGTGAACCAGTTATAGGCTATGTAGGCATTATCTCGGGATGAAAATATTTACGGCACCGACAAACGCAATAAACACGACAACATCGAGTGCGTTTAAATACACGTCGGAACATTATCCGAAATGGATCGATTTTAAAAAGACATATTTTACACCGGTTTCGAAACGACAATCGTCCGTGCAGCCTTTTATTTACTGCACGGTACCTACCGGGGCTGTATACACAAGAATAAATAACGGTATAGTTGGCCGTCTGACGTTTATCAGAATCTTTGCGGATGCACAGGGAAAAGTTTTCCCCTAGGGTGATCGAAAACTTGGCTACGCGCGTATTTTATGCGGGAGACGAATGGAGGCCAAAGTTAATTATGCATGCTGGACAAATGGAAATGCCTCACTTAAAGTTGGCGTGTACAGCTGATTTTCTGCTTCTGGACGAGTGGGGCGGGGGCGAGGTGTATACTAGATTAAGTGTAACCGAGAAAAGGGGAAAAAAACCTTGGAACGATCCTTTGTTTGGAACAAATGTGTACGGATTGTACGACTGATAATAATATTGACACAATTATGATGGTTTGTTGTGACGTATCACTACTTATTTAATACGTCGATGAAAAAAAAAAAACGATTGTTCAAAAGACATTTGAATACGAAAAACTTTAAAAAAAGTAGAAAACACGCCAAGCCGGAAAAAAAACATTACTGTCAAGCAACCGTGAACGACTCTTGTCCGTCCACGATAATATTGTCCGCAATATTGCCGATCTGAGCCACGAGGTCCCTTTCAAACAGACCTCAAACACACACTGCCAGGCTTGTTCGAACGGGGCTGGCGAACTATATAGCGGGTTGAGTGTTTTCGAGAGAAGGTTCTCGGTGTGAAATCGCGAAGGGAAGCGATGGGTCGTCAAGGAGTAAGGTGCGTGCAGGAGCGAGGTTCGACGAGATTGACGGAAAGGTATGAACGAGTTAGAGTGAGTAAGGATGTCGTGGCTCGGCTCGAAAATTGTTCGACGTTAGCACGTCTGTGCACAATTGTCCATAACGACGATCGTGTTTGGTAGCTGTAGTGACTATGGAACGATCGAGAACCTTCGCGACGGGTAGGCAACACAAAATGCAAATACGCGCGAATGTTCTCGATCGCTCCGTGAGAGAACGTTCTAGAACATCTATATAATATAAAACGGCGCGATGCAACCATAAAGCGAGTCAGTTCTCAGTTAGCTATCCAACAGTTATCAGTTAGTCGATTAGTGAGCCAGTAAAGTACACGTAGTGCATCAACGTAATATTTTATAAAATTTTTAGCGTTTAAATAATAAAAACCGTCTACATTTTTTCTTATTAAATTATTAG
>CM029359.1:3172228-3218596 GCA_017140985.1 Hormaphis cornu | reverse complement strand
GGATGCAGTGACAGTAGATGATTGGAAGAAATGCGTCCGTCATGCAGAAGAAATTCAAATTGAAGACAACAAAAAAGAAATTATGCGAGACACCATGATCGAACCAATAATGATCTAACCATACTTCCGGATGACAGTGACTGGAGTGACGACGACGATCAAGATGATGACGAAGGAAATAGAGAATAAAATATTTGTATTATTTGTTTTAATTTTTTAATGTTTTTTGTTTGGTTAAAATTATTTGTTTTTAAAATATTGCAAGTATTTTCAGTAAATTAATTATAAATTCAAGAAAACGCGGCAATAAGTTTAATTACGTTACGCACCACTGAGGCGAAACGGCCGCTAGGTTCGTGGCGGGCAGGTGCCACTTTTCCTGTCGCGGACTATAGGACACAAATCGTTCAAAATTAATGTGTTATTTTTCTTATTTTCAATTCAAAGCGTACTATAAAATATCGCATAATAACAGTGCGATATTTATCGGTTATAAACTCGTCGTTTCATAACACAAGTGCCTAAATACAAACTTAATATATACATGTATATACCGCAATAGAAATAAAGAGAATAAAGAATTAATTTATAATTTGCGATTTTATTCTGCGTGTTTAGCGTACGCGGAATAATAATTCCACAAGACACGATATAATCGACGTATAATCATTTTAAGTATCCATTAATCGCGATCCGGTTAGCCGTCAGCACCCTTCATTTAACTCATTAATAACGCCTAACCAATAATGAGACCTCTTGTTCGCCCATCAACCTTACCGCCCATTAATTAAATATTGCACCAGCGGCTTTGTAACAAAACAAAAAAAAAAAATATATATGTATATAACATAATTCATCATTCATAATTCAACAAATCGCGTTAAAATATTTAAACGCTTGTACAGTAATTAATATAATATTACGTTGTGTTTTTTTTAAAATGACTCGAGTCGAGAACACAATGGATGTAGTGTAAATTAAAATTGACTGTTGGATTTAATATACGTACTTGGCAATTACTTCTTTTGGTTGCGCCATGCATATTATACGGTTTAAGTATAAATAGAATATTAGATTAACGAGATTACACGCACATGACGTACTGAAAAAAAAAAAAAAAAATTAGATTTTAACTTATATGCGAGTAAACTTGATTCAGACCAACAAAACTACGATTCCGTCTGAAGATCTTCCGCGTTAAAACTCTAAAACAACACTTTCTGCAAATGTTATAAAAAAAAAACAGACATATTGGCTTCCACAAACACGAAAACTTAAATAGAAACACGTCGTCTTTACGTACATATTGCATATTAGTTATAAATAAAGCATAAAGTTTAGTTCTTAGTTTTAGTCAAATATACAACAGCAGAGCGTTTGTACACATCACGTCGGTACGCAATTAATCAAGAAAACGATTTCATCTGGGGTCTGGACGACAAATAGCCGTTATTTTTATAAATCGAGTGTGCAGCTCGCATTTGGCATAATATAAAAGTAACAAATTTTTATCACACGAATTTCTTTCATTTTTCATACTTAACGAATTTCGATGGATTTAGACGCAACGAACATAAAAATTGTCTGCAGAAGATGATTACTATTCGGAAAACAATATTCGACCGCGTACATAATTTTAATTGGTACAAATATGATTTTTGTTTCTTGGTAAAAATACTCAACAATGTAACTTTCAAGTATGAAGCAAAATAAAAATATATCGCCTGTTCTCCGGTATATAGCTGAGTAAGTTGTCTTTTTTGACAAATAAATAGGTAGGTAGATATAAAAATACATAGGAAACAAACATCCGATTACCAATCAAAAGTTTGAGTTAAATATACCAATTTCATGGTTTGTGCTGTTATTAAAATTACTCTTGATTTTGCACAAGTCGAAGTCAATGTTTATGGTTTTACTCGGTATAATGATTAAACAGTTTAAGCTAAATTATTAACCTCATATTATATCTACAGAACAAGTCTAAAGAAAAGTTTTGCCATCCTAACTCAATAGTATGGTGCCATGATCATATTGTACTAATAAGTTACATTTTACAGTGCAGATATTTTATATTTTTTTCAATGAACGACGAACATAATATTATACGAAACATAATATTATGTAGAACTTCAATCTTCGTCAAAATGTTTACTTTCACAGGTCACTACAGAATTGTTATTAATACGAGTAAGATCGTTTTTGCTGTATGACACCACAGCGCTTCAGTATCAAAAATATAATTTCGTGACGCGATGTTTTCAGAACGATGAAGATCGAAGAAACGTTTTTCACACGCTGTTTAACACCATACCTACGATTTATACCCCACGGAATAATACACCGTGGTATAATAAAATCAATAAACCTATAATCGTGTTTGTGGTGAACGTTTACGAACATTATTAATTTATAATGACGGATAGGTGCGCAGCGTCAGTTCCTTCATACGCTTTATTTAAATTTCAAAATTAAGAACGCATTCAAGACTTTATCGTATTATACGGATAGTGTTCTTACGTAGTTTGTATTAATCGTCAATATTTGTGTAAAATTGTTTACCCAATAAACTGGCAGCCGTTTAGAAAGCACATTATTGATTTTTAAGTTTATTTTTATACTATCTTACACTATTTCACTCTCCTCTAAAACGAAACGAATAAATTAAAACGATGACGTGTTTATTTGATTATATTTCTTAGTGTTTTGTAATTAAACTGAAACTGTACACCTGTTTACTACTCGGTGGAAATATGTGCATGACACGTGCAGCAGTCCGTACGAATATATATCTTTGGTGTTGAATATCCACCAAACTATTTTAATGTCATAAAATTAAAGTTTACTTTTGCCTCCTATTATTATTGTTATATTCTGAAGTGGAGATCCGTTGTTGTTAGACCTTAAATATTGTCATTAAAATGTCATAGAAGAAGAAGAAAAAATTCTAATCGTTACATTTTACGGCTGTATAATAGAAGAAATATCGTTTTCCACATCATACAATGAAATCGATTCCGAGTACAACAACGTAATGTTCTTACGATGATATGCTTTTTTTTCTCAACTGGCGTATTTTCGTGTTGAAACGGTGTTTTTTAAAGACGCCACAAACAAATTTGGAAAATAGACCGCAGCGGTACTTTTTTCGAAGCGTTTTTTTTTTTAAAACTCTGAAGATCCAAAAACCGAAAAAACCTGCAAAATACGGAACACTGGGGACGGGCTTCACTGCCATGATATATGACGCGTCCGGACAACACATTACATGTTATACGGTTAATATTTTACGATTATATACAACGAGCAACACTCGGTATTATAACAACAGCGGCACAGTTACATTATCCACGAGATGATCGATGAAAACCTAATTGTTTCGATCCAATTTCGTTGGCGAACGTTCAAAAATCGAAAAAAGCACATCGCCGTAATAAGGGATCGACCAACTGCAAAAAACACAACGGACCCTTACCGTGGGAAAATGAATTGTCTTGGATTTTGAAACATAAATGTTTTAAAGGTTCGCCTCTACGACCCCTGCGACAACCTTCATAATCCACGTCGGTACGGAGATTCCCTGGAGGGCAAGCCCGAGATTATCGCGTAAATTGGCTGGACCGCCCGAAACTCAGACCCTCGTGCAGGATTTACATTAAACCGTGACGACGAATGGGATTTCTCTCTCTCTCTCTCTCTCTCTTCTGGCGTGTTCACCTAACGCGCGTAACCGTGTCCGTACGAGCAATCTCGTTCGTGTAAGCCAACGAGAATAATTAATCTTTTAAGATAAAACTAAAAAATTACTTAACGTCACCACGATAATTTTTGTTATTCTGAATTGCGTTTGCCCGCCGCATCTTAAATGTTACGAACGTGTTGTTATTATTAAGGGGCGGAAAAAATGTGTCCTGACACACGTGAACGTCAAGAAAAGAGATGTGTAGAACTGAAAATCTTCGAAAATATGAAAATTATACGTAGTGTACCGTGGTGCAGTACTGACAGGTTGGTACCTACTTGTTTTTATCGATCGATAAATCGTTAATCGAACATTTTTTGACACGCACATTAAAAAAAATTTGGTTTTTGTAACAATTGTTGTAAAACGATAAAAAAATTTCTCATGTTTTCTATTATTTTTGAAGATATACCTGCGGTGAATCCGTGTGCCCTGTGGGTTTGTAACACAGAAAATGTTGTAACATAAAAACTCGTGAGTATTTAAAGCTTTTATAAAAACGTAAACACAGCAAATCGTTATTTTAAATCAACTTTATTTCTGGATAAATGTGTTGAAAATATGATGGTGTAATAACAGCTATCACTAATTTGACGAGTCAAAATCAAGAACGTTACTACGAATATACAAAATCAAAATAATAAGACTATAGTACTGAAATGTTAAGTAATCGTTTCGATAACAGTGAGAACAGTTTTGAAAATACAAATAAAAATGTTCGAAAAGATGCCAAAAAGACGGCCAAATAAAAACATACTCAAGTGAACGGTAAAAAAGTCTGAGAAAAAATTGCCCGGTGCCAAAGTTCTCAAAGAAAAAATAACCATTGACAAAAATATTTAACGTTTTTAATTTCTAGGTAAATACTCAAATAATAACATATTTCCATTCGGTTCTACTGACAAATATGTAGTAAATCACAAATGAAGGAGTAATTAAAAAAACAATTTAGTAAAAATGTGGAAAAAAATTGATTTTACGTTAAAACATACCTAACTGTTTCAATAGAATGGTTAATCGAATTTAGTTTTTACGTATCAGACATAGTTTTCAATTACTACGATAACAAAATTAAATAGATGTAAATCAAACAAGAGGTAAAAACCAAATATTTTATAATTATAATCTAAAGAATAAGAGAAACGAAGACAAGTGATATAATTACACGCTATTTGATACGACCAACGATAATTATACATGGAAATATAATAATTAATATGTTAATCAATCAAATCACATATTTAACGTTAAATTGAATTTTTACTCTAAGTAAATGTATAACACTAATGAAATCTAAAAATATGTCACCCTAAAAAAAAAGTGCTAGTTATATTGCTAAAACGCCGTAATAATAAAATAATAATTGTTTGAAATTTAAATTTTAAATACCTAATGTTTTGAGTGATCAAAACGTTAATGCTTTCATCTCTATTGTAAAACGATAGACTGATTTAAAAAAATTAAATTTTTAGTCGCCAATTTATTGTTTACAAACTTTTTGGACGCACTGCAGCTAGTACATTACCTCGAATAGTACATGAAAAGCAAAACCTTTTGATTTGGTGTAGTCGACAGTGATTATTACAAATGGCTAATTAGTGAGCTTTTAAAAATTTCCCCGGTATCGTGTGACGAACAATAAAAATAACGTAAAAACAATGGTCACCTGACGCCAATACATTTAAACTCTATTGTTTCAATTGATTGAGGGGAAACATCATCGCCATGACGATAATTGAGCAAACGAGCTGAACAGAAAAAAAAACAGATTAATCCAAGTACCCAGAATAATAAAGCATTATGTTATTTAATAAATACTGGAATAAACAGCGTTTTACATTATGAACGAACATTGAAAGTTATACAATAAAACTGTCCTTTTTACTGCTGAGCGACAAGAATTAAAATGATAATACGAAGTTGATAAATTCCAACAATTCTTTGTTGCCAAGCGTGTATTTGAGTTTTAGCTTTTTAAATTTAAAACTAAAAGCTATAATTTTTCACGAAAAGAATTTGCAAAAATTGAACACTTTTTAAAAATCACACCGTTCTGTATATTAATAGCGATTCTAAAACTGTAAAAATTATTTTAAATTTTCATCGGATTTGTATTTTAGCTATTTTAATAACATGTGAAGATTTCAAGTTATTCGAACCACTTTTACAATTTTTAAACGTTAATTTTTAACTCATAAAATGACCAAAATTTCAAAAAATACTGGACACAAAGTACCAAATACTGCAATACAGACTGCAATACTTGCATCACCAGAAAAAAAAAAAATTGCTTGTTCATAAAATAAGAACATTGTACACTGCACTTAGATTCTAACATAAAATATATTCGTTTACCGTTTACGAGAAAAAACATTTTAAAGTTAAAAACTTATACCATAGGAGATTCAGCGTATGGATGGTTTGAGTTAATTAAATGAACATTTTGAAAACGAAAATCAATGGACAATGATTATAAAATGAGCCAACACAAACTTATAATTATGATATTGAGAGTGAACAATCGTAAAAGAGCAAAGTCGGTCGAATTTTTATTTATGAATTGCTGGACATTTGATGGCTGACCACCACCAGTCGAGTGTATATTATACAACTGTGTGAGAGTGCAGTTTGATATATTTTGTTCACCTTATATTTTTGCCCATTTCACCGAAACGTAATGAATAATTTTAACCAAAACTATATACGCCTGAGGGATACAGTCGGAAGAAAACAATATTCAAGAACGGCAACATTTTAAATATTTAACCATCGCCAATGGCTTGCCCACAATTGCTAACAATACACAGTATTATGGAAGTAAGTGTAGAGTGAAAAAAAAAAACAGTGAACGTGAAACAGAGAGAACAAATTAATATACAGCTATGCACCGAACATAATATTGTATACCACGAGAATTCCCAGATGATGGTGGAGAAAAAGCCAAAAAAAAAAAAACACGTAAATAATCAAAGTACATGCCTTACAGAAAGCACCTTGTGCTCAGATTGAATGTTGGTTTCCAATTTTCTAGGTTATCATTATAAATTATGCACACTTATGTATTATACATCCCGGGGATATAGCTGCAGGATGGTTTCGAAGAAACGCAACATATTATGTAGGCCGAGCTGTGCGAAAAATGTTTCCGTTTTCAAATCAACATGTTCATCATAAATTTACGTAGGTCTCCGCTTTTTAACTATGATTAGACGATACAAATTTCCGATATTGTACCTATAACGATATTGAACAGAACGCAAAATTGACACTTACGTTAATTTCAATTTCTAAAATTAAACGTAAAACAAAAGGAAATGATATTGTTCAAAACAAATTAATATGGCGTGTTATCAGTACAGATAAATTATCACGAAATCCAAGTTTGATATTGGTCACGGTATGTTGGAATTAAAAACCGTCCTACGATTTACCCACGTGCGACAAACAGCTAGAAAGAAAATCAGGAAAGTGAGGCTCCTTAAGATGCGTTTTACATAATTTTAATGCAAAATACAAATGCTCGTCTAATATTTTCGACGATTACTATATAGCAATTTCATTTCAATTGCACACGATTCGTTAAATTATAGATTTCGAGCCTAGTGAGAAATGTATTGATTTTAAAATGATGATTTTCTACATTTTGAGCGCCTATATTAATTTTACATTGATGTTCATTTTTTTTTTTTTTCTGATAACACTTTTTTTATAATATTGTAGAAACGCTCTGATTTTTTACAAATAGCGCTTCAAAAAATCGATTTAACAGTAAAATTACTTGTAAGTATCGTATCGGTTATAAAGTTAGATTGAAGCTTATTTCGAACGTTTCGTTATTTTTGAGTTATGATCCAGCATAGACGAGAAAGTCGACATTTCCAAAATAGCTTTGGATGACTTTTACGTGACATTGAGATGGATTTTCAGCTAGGGGAGGGAAGAATACGTAAAATCGTATAAGACTTGATTCCTGCAAATAATATTATTGCATTCGTTTCAAAGTATTTAATAATAATCTGTTACATTCATTTTTTTCAATTTGCCGTTTTGAAGAAAACACAATTATAGTTGTTCTTGTTCGTAACGAAATCGTGATAAATATAAAACGCCGAACCCTGTGTAAATAAATAAAAAAAAAAAGGTAAGTGCTTACTGGCTATAAGTACTAAATTCAACAGATTATATACGCCGTTGTTTAAACGGCAGCAACAGTCGACATCATTAATTTTGTTTTGCCAACCCATTTTTGTGTATCCAATATATTTTGTTTGTTTTTTTTACAGTTTACAATGCTCGTGATATAGGTACTAAATTATATACGCTCCGAATTGATCCTCACAATTATTAGAGCTTTGACGTTGACGTGGCTTGCCGATAAACCCTGTTATTTTAACACCTAGGATTACCTCTCAAAATCCTATGTATAAGTACGTTATTTCGTGACAACGTACCCAAACAGCGCACAAAAAGCCGGCAGCTATATCGTTTCGTCCGAATCAAAACTCATCCTCTGATTTATCATGGCCTCCGTCTCTGCCACAATCAAATGAAATAATTATGTAAGCCAGGGCAATATTTTTGTACGTTATAGCACACATTTCGTGCAGCAGCAAAACGCAAGTGTCTAGTAGCAAGCTCACGTGTCTGTCATTATGTTTTTAAAATGGTATTATAGCAGTGAAGGATTTCGTTTAGTTAATTTACATACTTTTCGAATTCATAGGTCATAAAACATTCTCATAAATACATAAGACGTTATTAGTATGATTTATTACATTTTATCAATACTAGTACTTAACTAATTTGGTACGATGTTTCTTAAGTTTCTTACCGTTAACTCAATATTGGTATTATTAACTGTTTAATGTGAAAATAATTATTACTTAAGTTTTAGTTTGTGTTTTTATTATTTTTGTACTCATTATACCACAAAACTGGCATGTTAAAATGAATATGAGTAGTTATATGAAAGACAAATTGATTATTTTTAAGAGGAAAAAATCAAAGAGAAAATAATTCAGACGACCTTACTATATAATGTTAGATTAAGACTTATTTTGCAAGTTAGTAAAAAAAAAAACTTGTTAGTACATACGTTTTTAGTACGTTTTTTTAGCCAATTAAAAAACCCCTATCAGTATCTAACAATTAACGCTGCCCATCGAATCCCTCAGATTTCACCAATGTAGATTCAAGTTTGTTATATTAAAATATAAAAAAAATAGTCCCAGATGTAAACATTGTTTAGCTTTACACGGTGATTTTCACCGTTTACAGAATGCTCGAAAAAAGAAATTCGACAGATATATATATATATATTATAAATGACAAGAATTGAGTTTTCAATCTAAATCACGGTAGCGCTAAATTACATTTTTCTTTAAAATACAGTAATTACACGACATCGATGCTTTAGATTCTGCGCAAAAAATTAATTAACTTCATAAAAGTATGATTTTAACGAAAGTATCAAAAAAATATAGAGAATTTTTTTATGGCGGTATTAAGTACTTGGAGATAGGAGCATATCGTAAAATATCGATTAGTTTTTGATTTATAATAACTAATATACCGTAAAAAATGACGAAAAAACACGACAAACACTAATTTATTTTGTTATCTTAAATTTAGATATTTGTCTTCTTCAATAAGTCCTTATAAAATTGTTCAATTCACTGGAAACATGTACACAATATTAATATTATACAAACGAAATGAGTAACACTAGATAAATGGCATAGGTTTGCTTGCTTGTACGATGATACTTCACGGTATTATAAGTACGCAGTTGACACTGAAATTGTAATAAATCTTCAATAAGTTTATCCGAACTATTTAAAATTATTATGTGTTATTCGAATAAAAATTCAACATGAGTTGTTAACATTTGAAAATTATTCGGCTACATTTAGTAATGTTCTAAAGAATGAAGAATCAATTATTTTTTCATTTTTGAATAATTTTTCAATATTTTTTTTATGAGGTTTATTATTTATTTTTAACTTGTCATACTAATTTAGAGATATTAAATTTACTTTAATGATTACCATTCGTTTTTTATCACTATTACTACGCAAATAAATCTATTATATTTTAAGGCGATAATTTGACATATTAATTCTGTATTTATATTTTGGAAGATAGCATATATGGGCATACGTTTACGAACCACTCCAAAACAATAACTCACCCATAGCAGTGATATCTACTCCACACGACTGTTTGTTCTAAGAACATTAGCTCAAAACTTTTACAAAAACTTTTAAAATTTTACTTAGAAGATTAAACGTAGTCAAGTTCATATAATATGTGATAGTTTAAAGTCCTGTGGATTATTATTTGAAAGAGAAGTGAAAAACAAAACTGAATTTTGTCGAAAAATCGTTTTCCGTAAATTTCACTGTTTCACCCTGCATGATTTTCCGGATCAACTATGTACATCAGCAACACTCAGAATCAAACACTATATTTTACAGCGTGAAAATTATTTTCGTATTCATTAATCATATTTATACTCAGATACAACACCACGGCAAGGTGCATAATACCGTTTAAATTAAACATAATTGTGTACCTACTGTAACAAACTGAACAAATAATATTTTTAAATGCTGTGAATTATGAATAATAATAGGAAAATAAATTATAATAAAAAAGCGTTTAAAAGTTTACGATTCAAAAGAAGAAAAAACGAGGTTTTTTCCCCCAACAATAGAATTTCCACGGCTATTATGTGATGATAGCATGCATATATTTTCGAGGTAATCTTGCTAAAACAGACACCGTTATTACGGACTTTTTAATTGTACCTATTATTTTCCAGGTTCTCTCAACAACTAGGAAGACTCGCTGCTTTTTTTTTTTCAATTAACCACGAATAAAGGTTGAAGGTAATGCGGTAATGCGAAGAAAAAATTTATTAAATCGTAGTAATTAATAATAAAATAAAAGACGCCAAATAAATAATTTCACATTCCTATTTTAATACAAACTATTAAAGAATCATTATTTTAAAATACTTTAATCTACAAGCGCTATTCCTATGGAGCTTAAATTAATTTATACTTATTTTTTTAAACAATTATAAAATGTATGGCCTCTTGAAACACATCACTCACGAAGGATTTGTTAAATTATTACGCCTGATTCTTATTAGAGAGGAACAACGTGCAACGCAACTCAACCCTTTTTCTAAAGGATTTATACTGAAATATTATGCAATCTTAAAAAAAAAAAAAAAACAGAAATAATTAAAACTCGAACGTATTTTGAGTACAATTTTTTTTTTTTTTTTTAATTTGAAGAAAATAAATAAATAACAGAAGACAAACATTGGATTTCGCAATCGTTTCAAAATATACCTAGTTACTTTTCAATTCGTTTTGTTTTTAATTAAATTATACTTTGGTTAGTTTTTGCTTACAACTTATTAATACGTCATAGTTTTAGGTACATTGATAAATTATTGAAATGCCATGAAGCGTTCAACAGGACTTTTAAAATATAAAACGGTAAATTGGTTCTAAAGAACAATTATTATTACAACACTGAATCCTAAAATAGTGCAGTAATATACGTTTATTGTATTAACTTTCTATTGCATTTTAACTCAACACTGAGTAAAAATAATTAAAATAAACATTTCAGCAGGTTTTAGCCGAATTGTGCATGCCGCTTGGTCATAAATGATCAAAGAAATTTTTTTAAGCCCATAGGAAATGTCCAAACAACGTAAAAATAAACTAAAACTCAGCATATATTACAGTGGTCTACCTCTAATAATTGTAAACAACCATTAATTTGTATCAAATCGATAATAATACACATAATCGCATGCACTCGTGTACTAAATATTTAACAGAATAAGTCGAGGATTATCATCCGCGTACTCGTAAATACACTAAAACCGAATAATTAATGGCTATATTTTACTGCCCTACAATAAAATTTAATGCACCTATAAAATACTAGTTAAATGTTTATGTAAAACTCATAGACAATAATAATTCAGCTACTTAACTATCAATGCATTTCATTTTCAACCGTACGGGTATTACGGTTATAACAGTATTTGAAATCAACCGAATGAAATGTGTTTGTAAATTAAGGTTTTTTTCGTTCAACACTTTGCGAAATATCGTAAAAGTGATAACACAAAATAACTGAAAAAAAACCAGCAATACAATATGTTAACAAATTAACGCTTAGCAGTTCCCGAAATAAACACGTAGGATATAATTTTTTTAATGAACCCGACTGAATGTGTTTAAATAACAATCATTAAAGAAAGAAAAAATGGTCAACGCTGATGAGATTTTTAATAATTAAAATTTAGTGAAAACGACAAAACAGACCCACGCGCACTTATTAAAACACCCTAGGCGTATAATGAAAAAATATGTATACAGAAAAAGGAGCTGGAACGATTATTATTTTTCCTCGCTATTTCATCGCAAGGGTCACCTGGTTCTTTTTGTATTTAATAATAATTATTTTTTAAACACAACAAAAGCTTAGGAGAACAAAGGCAATTTATTCCATATAACACACACGCATAAATTATATCCACTAGCGAGGACCGCTAGTTGCAGGTGATACTATAATAATTTTACTACGTATCTACTTTTGAATGAATAAAAACATAAATGTATAACAGTATACTGAATAATTTTTATTGGAAAAAATAAAGTTTTGAACTCACAAAAATGTTTATCGGTTGTTTCGTATATTTTCTTGGGCCTGAAATACAGGCGTCAATAAGTTATTATAACATCTTTTACTCTAACGACAGTAAAAAATTACTTTTAAAAATATTTATTACAACTTTTGTAAAAGGTGTATTGAAATACATAACTAAAAGGTATGGTATTACAGCGCTCTTCTGAGTTGTGTGTTGAAAATGTTCGAAACGCTCAAAGTCCTATGAATACAATTTTTTCGAAATATTTTTCATTTCTTAACAGACCAGATACAAGTGGGATATGATTTTATCTCGTTTTTATTAGTTTTTTAAATAAATTTCAATAATCGAGCTTGCAAAGTATCGTAAACATAACAAGAGCTGCCAGAAAGCGGGCATTAGTGTAAAGATCGTACCTATAATACATATATATATAATTATATATTTGAAAAAAATTATTGTTGAAACATTAACTATAACGTTTGATTCCTGATCCACTGAATTTTCCACGCGTATTGATTACTGCAGATTTATTTACAATTTATGATTTTGTAATCTATTTTTATTTTCATAGCTTGGCTGGCACCGATAACTCCAAAAGAAAATACGATTATTTGTGTAATCAGTTGAAAAATGTTTTCGTTTATTTACAGCAAATTTAGATCGATTTTTATTTACAAAATATTTTTATCTCACAACTTTTATTGGTTTGGAAATCTTTCTGTCGGGCAAATGCTGACGCCCAATATGGTTTGGGATCACCGTAAGTGGAAATGTGTAAGAATAAACCTACACTTATAAACAAAAGAAATCATCCAGCCGTCCGTTACGAAGTTGTACAAGAATATTACACAAATTATTACGTGTATGACGTGGCACAATGCCGAACAATTGTTATCCTGCAAAACGTTGATGCCAAAACGATTTCGACAAAACAACCGTGCAGAAAGTTATAACTTTTCCGATGGTTACCGTAGTGACGTTTAAAAATATCGGAGCGCTCCTTTTACACGGAAACGTCACCACGAACCGGAAAAATTTCAAATTTTTCGCCGTAAGATAACTTTTTTTTCGGCGGGATATAACTGGAAAAGCAAGCGAAATTTCAAAATAAAAATGAAAAACCTGGGACCCAAGTAACGCCGGAGTCCGGGAGAAAAAAAACAAAACAACAACACATTCTTCACAGAATCTAAATATCTAAACACGAATTTTTCCACCGAACGTCACCACGTCAGCTCTCTTCGTTCGGCGTAAAATACGTACACAGAGGCGTGACAAGGCAAAACACGGTAGGTCGAGTTACCTACATAATATATATATACACGCCATATCGAGAGAAGAAATAAGTTCGAAGTTTTTTAATCTTGCTGCCACGACCAGTTTTTACGACAGCCTTTCCCCGCGATTCTAATAATGACACGGTTTTTGCGCCGCATCTTTACCTTGTGTTCTTTTCTTTTTTCTTCTTCTTTTCTTCCCTGCGAAAAACTTCTCACTATCCGCGTACAACTATTATTGGCGTCGAGAGCAGCCGCTCGCCGCACTTTCCTCTCGCCTACGTGTATATATATATAATATACGACATTTATTGTCTTTCGCTATCCGGCCGCTCTTTATCATAATACGGCCATAAAAAACCGCCGAACGGTTTTTTTTTTTTCAATCTTCTACACGCAAAACTTTTCGGACGGCCGAGGGTGTCGTCGCCGTCAAAACGTAAGAAAAAACTTGCAGCGGTGGCCGGTTCGCGCAGTTGTATTATGCACCAGCATTATGTACTGCGTGAACGTGACTCCGTCTGTTGTCGTCGCTGCGTGTACGTTATATACGTATATCCCCCAAAAAAAAAAAACTTCGGAGGAGTAAAAAAGGTCTTCTGTGCTTTACTTTCAAGGGTTGGAGCAGGTGGATAAAGACGCGAACCTCGAAGTTCTGAAACTTGAAAAGTTGACTGGCGAAAATAAATTTTGTTGACATCGAATCGCACAACATTTTCGGCTGTAAAATAAATTCGCACGTTCCACATTTGCGTGCGAAAAAGAGATCTGTGCGATTTTTTTTTTTTTTACCCGTAAATGTTGTGCGATTTCACGTCATCGTTTTCTAGTCGACTTATCAGGTTTCAGAGGAGAATTTTGTACATACCTAACGAACGACCTGCGGAGTTGAGCAAAAAAATCGTCTACAGATAAAGATAATATTCTATTTTGTTATCTAGATAAATAAACGCGTTATTTAAATTGCCTTCGAAAATACGATTCTGATTGACCTCAGTTGTCCAACGTCCTGGTAAATTTTTAAAGAATTTCGAAGTTCTATACTTCGCGCTCACAAAAGTTTTCAAAATCACTTGAGACTTCTAAAAAAACCTATATCATACCCATTTGAATATCGTGTAAAAGTCTCAATTTGTTCCGATCATTATTTTGGATGTAATGGCCGAAAAACTAAATCGACGTGTAAAAAACCCGTTTGACTAAATCGTTTTTCACAATTTTCATTGATCAATAGTTCTAGTGGAAAGAACGCTCCGATTTTAACGTCAAAAGGTAGATAATTGATCCGAGATGGTACTTTATTTGAAGCGAAATTTTGATTATTTTTAAAGTAATGAATAAAATACAAAAACGTCCCAATTTTTGAAATTCCTCCGTTCGACTTGAAATTTATATGTCATTAAGAACGGTTTTACGAGCTGACTGCTGAGATTTCAATCGATTTTGATCATTTTTATGGGAGTTATGGAACTTTGAAATTTTTGAATTTGTTATTTTACGGCAGTTATTCCATAAAACCTCTAGTTTTTATGTTTCGAAACTCAAATACGATCTGAACAATAGACAGTTTTACACATGTGGTTAAACAATTTAGAAAATTGGTTCGCACAATTTTAGTTTATAGTCGATTTCACGTTTTTATTTTGTCGTTAAACTCGTCATTACGGGCGGCCGTGTGTTTCTTATGAGGGGAACAAATAATTACGGAAACGTGTTTTTACTCATCGATTTAGATTTTTTTGATCATAACATCCAAGATAAAGATCGGACCGAGCTGAAACTTTTAAACAATACCAAAATAGGAAAGATACAGATTTGATAAGAGTTTTCATTGTTAAATTTGTTTTTACCACGACGTATACCTACTATACAATTGAGCTCGCTTATCTAAGCTTACAACTTGTCTAGTTATTTTGTTTCTGCCCGTTGACTTTAAACATTTAACTGAAGGTATATTTTGACTGAAATAACTTAATACTTATCGCAGATAATGTTTTTCACTAACTTGCCCAACGTTGCTATGGCAGTTACTGTAGGACACGACAGGAAAGTATGATGTTTTTGAAAAAACTCGTTGAAATTGTGCCACAAGCTCTGAATTATTTGAGGGTTAAAATTGATAGGGGTGACTTCTCAGGCGTCTGTCAATGGGGACGCAGAGTCCATTATTTTCAGAAAACCCTAATGTCTCAACGAAAATGTGTGTCACTTAAATGATATACACGGGGTCTAGTACTATTGGCATACACGAATGGACTGACGTTAGTCCGTAATCCGATAAAGTGCAAATCATAAGTGATTCCTTTGTTTTTTTTTTTTTTCACTGAAACTTTAACGATTATTTTGAAAATTTCAAAAAACAAACCTTCGATTTACCGTGCGACCAACAACCGCGAGCTACGTGAAACCGAGCGTATTCGAGCGTAAATTTTGGAAAATTTTTGAAGAAGTTGTCTATGGTTAGGGATAAAAATGAATAAAAATATCGCGCGTCGTGTTGAAACCAATGTACGTTCTTTGCTACGCTCAAAATCGTATAACCCCTGTAAATATGCACTCGAACGAATTTCATAAAACTCGATAATACATTGTGGCGACGTAAACAACGCACCACGCGAGTCGTCCAAGTTGTTTACAATATTGTCAGTAAATAAAGGGAAACCCGTGTTCTAGAATATACTATAATTATCTCGTTAGGGTAATTACGAAAAAGTTCTAGAACAATCGACGCCTATATATACCGGCTGGTCAGACGCTCAGTCGGTTAGTCAGTCCGCGAGTGCACTCCGCGACACACCGTCGATTACACTCCGCGACATTCTCCGCGATACATTCCGCGATTCTAACGTATATTTGTTTTTTCACATTCATATATTTTGATACGTATTTATGCGATATAGCGTTTATTTTAAATTAAATTTTGAGTGATTTTTTATTGCCTAAAACCCACAATACGTTTACTATTTGTTATTAGTGGTCAAATGTCAAAAAAGATTTTTCTTAAAAACGGGTACAAGATAAGTTGCTTGTATAAACACTTCTGAAAATGTTTCCATTACAGTTGCGATAGTCAGATAGCGTTGTGTTTTTTTGAGGTAATAAAAAAATCGAATTAATTTTACACAGTGAGATATTATTTGTTAGACTTGAAATATTATAGTTACTGTATGTCTGTGCAGTAGGTAACAACTATAGTAAATGAATGGAAAAAAATTAATATGGATAAGAAAAATACGTATTAAAATTATAAACACAGAAAAATCACTCCTTTTATGCGATGATCTCGTTTTACAAAATATAATTGGTTCTAAAAATAAAGATGTTTGAATTTCATTAAAATAATGAGTGGTTATTAAGAAGAAACTTGAGATTTTATCGTTGCGCGCAATAACAAATTATTAACACACTTTTCAAACGCTCCGTTTAAATGATACAATAATTGAGTTTAAAAGTTATACTACATTATACAAAGTGTTATGATTATTTAATACGACATAATCTGATATTAAGCGATCGATCGTTTACTGTTTAGATTATAAACATTCAAAAAATATAACTTCGAATAATGTAGATACAATCTCCAGCTGCAGAAGCGCCTATGTCAGCCGTGAAACAGAATAATCATTACTCAATACATCAAAAAATGTTTTATACGTTACATAGCGAACCCAGTCAAAAAGTGTACAAGCAATAATTGTGATCCAAAGTTAAAATTTGACCGCTAAAACCGTGTTAAATTTGATTCCGCTACTTATTGGTCCAAACGAATAATAAATTGATCGCGCTAATCCCTTGAATTGTGAAAAAGTGCTCGGCAGAGATAATTATTTACGCTGGAGGGCAATAAATGTGTACTGTATCTTGCCTAACACGTCTCCGATGAGATGTTTTGAGGTGTTTTCACGCGCGCTACAAAAAGCTTAAAACTCGTGGATCGCATAAACGTGCTTTCAATATTGCCTATATACATATAACATTCCTTAAAATCGATCCGTCTGCAAGCCACCTTATCCGAAATATTTGAAATTTTCACAAAACGTTCCCGCAGTTTTCAAAATGTTTTAAATGCGCGTTACAAGTTTCGTATAATCGTGACTACTTTTGGGACAAATATAGAACACTCTGACAACCCTTAAACATTTGGAATCTTTCGACAGCTTCATAAAATTTACGGTTTTCCGTTTTAAGACTTCTGCGCAAACATTACAACATATTTTTATAAATAAAATTTAAAACATTAGTATTTTGTAGATTCTGAGCGCAGAGATTGCTTGAAGTTTTTTTTATAAAATTTTCACCATTTTCGGGAAAACGCTTGAAATTTTGGCATTTGTGACCAGTCGCTTTTACAGGCTCCGATATTTACGTCAAGTTACGCAAAAAAAAGGATTGAAATTCGGTTTTAAAACATATTTTTGATATTTTGATTATTTTCTTATAGTCGAAAACGACGAAAGCAATGGGGGAACATCATCGAATTCGGTTGTGTTTTCGAGTGAACAGCTATCTGATCAATTCGCGCGCCATGGCACAAAATAGGTTAGAGAACTCGATTTGAACTCGATGTCGTTCGAAACTAAAATTTTACGCGTTTAACGAGTTTTGATCCGAAATAACGCACAAGTTTCGAATAAAAAACAACGCTGACCGAGAGGTCCGTTCTTTTTCCGCAGTGCCTAATCATATTGTTATAACGTAACGTAGTTTGGCGTAGCAATTACAGGTATCCACAAAATCGGATTTCAGGTAGTGTTATAGCTGATGTTTTTTGTTGTTGTTAAATTCGGTTTTTACCAGGACGCGTGTACCGGGACAACCGAGCTGGTTCGGAATCGTTTTTTTTTTAAATGTAATGTAAGTTTGAACAAACGACTCACGAAACGTATGGTCTCGCCCAAAGAAGTGACCCACACCGAAGCGTGTGCCAAACAACCGACCTCGAAAATGTACTCCCTATTTTTCTTTCCTTCCTTTTTTTCTTCTTTTTACACGTATATTATACTGAATATGTTGCTCCCACGCGTACTTCTTTCGAGCGCACGACGATGCTTTTATAATAACATTAGCCACAGTTTTACGCGTAAGTGTAGTGTTTTTTTTACTGGACGCAAATAGCTAAACTGTTCTACACAAAGTTGTTGATAAACATTGTTGATGTGTCCGAGGAGGGTCGCCGCGAATGTTATATAATGTAGAGAGGTATGTATGTATGTACACAAGAGCAGCACGGTATAGTATAGCACGGTATTTACGTCAAATAAACAAAAACACGGGGGCCACCGAGCGCGAGTAATAATAATAATGCGATTAATACTCGCCAGCGGTCCATTATAAAATAATATATATATACAGAAATAACAATACAAAACACTATAACAATATTTGTCAAATTCCAGCAAATAGGTACTTGTTATTTTTTTTTTGTTATCTCTCTCTCATTTTTTTTATTTACATATTTTTTTTCTCAACGCGGATGGTCAACATACGCGCGATTAAAGTTGTGTTGCTCGTATTGTTTTTTTTTATTATTTTTTCCTAAACACGGTGTGCTTTTACGATAGTAATAATTCAAAAAAAAAAAGCCTTGTACCGCCGCCGCGGCCACAACAAACTCGGCCTGAAAGATATTCGAGTTATGGGGCCCCGCGCGTTCGAGAATTTTTATTTTTCGTAAAACTAAAAAAAAAAAAACGGCCGGGCGGTTCGAAGACGTCCAGAAATGACAAACATTCCGTAAATTTAATACGACGAATCGGTTTTTAATACAGAAATGAACGTAAAAACCGATATAAATTCATCAACCTATATATATATAATATTAACGCGAGCCGCGTATAATAATTATTTTAAATAATAAATCACTTCCGAATACCACCTAACCAAAACAAATATCAATAACAAAATACGGCGGATAAATATCACACAACCTGCAGACCAAACAGTCATAAATAACTTATGCATTAAATATTTGTTCGTCAAGTATACGGGCCCCCGCCGGCGTAATATAAAATCAATATAACGGTTTAAGGGTTATTATTAATATTCGGGTTGATATATTTCTATGTTTGTTTTAACATTTTACGATATTATGCTGAATTATATTATAGGTGACTAATAGCGTATATACGAGTACGTTACGTCTGTGACGTGCGCAGGGGAGATTAGTAGTACCCTTTCGCCACAAAAAATTTTTTAAAATCAATCCGTCTGCAAGCCACCCTATCCGAAATATTTGAAATTTTCACAAAATGTTCCCGCAGTTTTCAAAATGTTTTAAATGCGCGTAGCACGTTACAAGTATCAAATAATCGTGACTACTTTTGGGACAAATATAGAACACTCTGACAATTTTAAACAGTTGGACAGCTTTTGCTTCATAAAATTTACGGTTTTCCGTTTTAAAACTTCTGCACAAACATTACAACATATTTTTATTTTATTAAAATTTTTCATATTTTAGATAATTTGTAGATTTATAACCGTTTAGTTATTTTTTTTTACGTAATGAATATCGATCGTTAAAACTCCTACGGTTTGAAATCGTAATTTTCGTATGAAATAATGGAAAAAAAGAATCCATACTTGGAGAATTTTAGCGTTCGTACCTAACCTAGATATAACATCCAGAATTTACTGTTTTTTGATATTTCCTCCCTGTTGCAGCGTGTTCCAGATCTTGATACCCCTTATTAAAAACATACTCGATCGGCCGAAAATGGCTGTTGGCACATCGAGTCAAACGTTTATGGTGTAACATTTAAAGTCGAAAATTTGTACGACGAAAAGCTACGTATGAAAAAAGACTTGTTTATCGAGTTAAAATAATTTGATTAAAGGCTGAAAATAAGCCCTCCATTTTTTAAACGTTGGGTTTTTCCGACCCTTTTAACTCCTACTACGGAAATGGTATTGTTCTCAAAATGTCAATGGACCGCATTTTTTTTTAAATCACCTAGAGCCTAGAACCTAGCCATCTATTTCTATCGCTATCAGCGTTTCAATTTACTTTTATTTCTATAGCATTCGGGCCAGAAAAAAATAGTGTCGCCAAAAGACACCCTGCACCACACTCCCGAACGGCACCACCACTGGGTGTATAAGCAGCTTAAACGCGAGATCGTCGGAGTAAATATCTATAACCGAAAAGTAATCCACTGCTTCAGAGACACGGCAACGCGAGGTGTACACGAGACTATTTTAATAGTATCGGTATTTGAAACGTGTTTTATTCGAAACATTTTTTGTTTAAAAAAAAAATTAGAGAAATTAAAATTATAAAACTGTTTTAACGATTTGCTGCGTTTGTTGACGATTCGCAAACACACCGTGTTTTGTGCAGACTAAAAAGCCCGCTGCAAATGAGTATCGACCCGATCGGATTGAAACCGATACCGTTCCGGCGTCCGTATAATATAATACGTATTTTCGATCTATACGATTCGGATCCAAAAATTGTATGTTTTTGGCCCGAATGTTTTCGGTTATTTAAGTGCCCTCTTTATTATGTTTTACCCTTCCTCAACGCTTTTTTTTTTTGCACCCCGGGCCTAAACTTATCGCGGTCCCGACCCCGCGTGCCATTATTCCGATTCTAACCGGTCGGGGTAAAAAAAGTTTATGCGTCGTACAGCGGATCTTTGTCCTCTTTTTCGTCGGAAATAAAAAAAATTATCGAAAACAAAAACGAAACCCTTAGAAAACCGACCCGTATCAGCTCGCAAAATTTACGTCTCACTGGGACGGACTGAGGATACCGCCGGAGGACATTTTTGGCATGTTATAATAATTAATACAATATATATATATATTGTATTGCAAAAGTTAATCAAGTTGCCACGTGAAATCATTATAAACTTTACGCAGTGTACACAGTCGCGGCCGAGTTATAAAATTGATTAAAACTTTGTTGTATTTATTTTTGTTTCGTACTAATTAATCGCGTATTCCGACAGACGGCAATCATATATATACGTAACGTATAGACCGGTGGTTCCAAAATCGTTTCTGTCTTCTTCATTACCTTTTTCCCAAAATCGTCGTCCTATCTCTCTCCGCTTATCACGATCATCCCTTTTACGCGCGCGCACATCGACAACCGGTATAATATCTCCTATTCCAATCGTTTCGTCCATCCAACTCTTTTATTGATCGTCCTCTCTACCACCAGCTTTTTCCTTCGACGTTCATCATAACCGCGGCCCGTGTACGCTTCAGTTTCTTCTTTCCCATTACTCGTTCAAACTTCTTTTTTCACAAAAACGTTATTATACTCGTCTCTACGTTCCTGCTTTTCCGTCGAATCGCTTCTTCTTACCGTTTTTTTGCGACCACTATCGTATTATCACGGATTTCCTCATCGCCGCGTCGTTTCACGCCATTTTTGTAGATTTTCAAAAAATCCCGCCTTCAACTGCGAATCGCGTAATCCTCCGTTTCGTTGTATACTCCGCAGCTCGTACAAACCGTACGTACGCATATTACGACGATTATACATTACGGACGTGGCGGCTAATATTACACTTATCCGATGATGTATGACAGCCGCAGTTATTATCAATTTTTTCGGTAAAAGATATCTTCGGGTTTTAAACATATTGTGCCCCCGCTGCAATTTGGGAAACACTGACGACGAGCTGTTGCTGCTGCGCGACGTGGTGCGGGGGTGCAGAGCGACACCACCGTGTTATAATAACGGTCATCGGCTGGCCCGGGACACCGTCGCGTCGCGTAGGGGATGAGGGGGGTCGTAGGGGTGAAGGGGGGCCCCGGTAAAATAATTATTAATTAGTACTTCCCCGTCCGTCCGTCAAAATAGGCGCGCGGGCGAATCAATAACGCATGTATAGGGAGCGTACAACCACGACGACGAATAGAGCGCGGCGTCGCTTCGGCAGCCGGGGATGAAAATCGCCGATGAAAATCGCGCACATCATCATATTGTGCAGGGCGTTTCTCTAAGACAAACGCCGGTTTAGACAATAACGTGTATCGTGATTACTTTGTAAAAAAAACAAAAGTTTATATCGACCCGTATAGCATTCTCCGATGAGTGTGGAATTTATTTACGCCTGGCACATACGTCCACCTCCGCCGGGGCAAGCTTCGGATCACGGAATTTTTTGCTACCGCTTGCCCCGCCGGGTCTAACTATAACTTGCTCACCGATGACGCGACGAATTTCTTCTTTTTCGATTGTATTGTTTTTTCGTAAGAAAACGATGAGTTTTGACCGTAACCACCCCCCAGAGGAAAACGGAAACAGCCGACACAAAAAAAAATACCGGGCAAATCAAATCCGGCGTTCACCCTTTATATTATAATATACACACATTCGATTTACTATTTGAACCGAATTCGTTATTGCGTCGTTGTGTGATCGACGGGCTTCGAAAAAACATTGTAAAAACAATGCGTTCTTCGCCCCGACGCTCTAATAAAAACCGCGATCGCTCTAGGTCTGACGGGGTAGCGACTATACGCTTTGGGTCACTAGAAATTTTGTGGTTTAAACGCATATCCGAAAGCAGCCGTTGCCTTCGAAAGTACGATTCCGCGAGCTCGTTTATCTAGTAGTATGTACGTTCTGGAAAATTTCAAGATAGTCCGAAAATTACGAAAATCCACGTATCCAAAGAATAATAGTTTAGTGTTTAGAAAATTTCATTCAAACCATTTGGACCATTATTGTTGAGGAGCCAATACAATATTAGTACGCATGATAGTGCGCGTAATTTCATTGTTGTGTAACAGAATTGCAACGTTTTCCAGCACTTTTTTTCTACGATCGTGTCAAAAAACACGTTTGCCGTGATTTTCAACGTTTTCGGCCAAATGTGACCCACTTTTTTGATCGTGAATTTTAAACCACTCAAAGTACAAGTAGACAGCCAAGACCTTTTATTAGACGTGTTGAACGTAAAAATCGGAGCATACCCTAAAAAGTGTTTACAGTGAAACGAGAAAAAATAAACGTCATTGTGTAAAAACGATACGTTCTCCGCTAACGCTCAGAATCTAAAAAGACCCGAGTCGGCAGGGCCTAGCTGGAGATAGATTTCTCGCCACTCGACGCGAACATTGTCGACTAAATTATCTGAAAAAATACTCTACGAATTTTGTAGTGAAGTGCGACATTTCAAATGTGTAGTTTATACAAATCCAAAAACAAAAGTCGAAGCGGTCCACCGCCGCCACACAATAACGTTAGAATTAATTTTCTCAACTCCATCGATTTTGGAAAAATTGTCCAACACAACACTTCGGTTCAACACCGTCTTTTTGCTCTGTCCGTATCAATAAAATCGCTTGCCACCACACGATTCCAATCGGTAAGAAATTCAAACTTAATTTTTTTTCATAAACTACTTACTTGTCCGGAAGTCCCGGAATCGAATGCAATTGGCAGATTTTTTCAACAGAAATCTACCTCAAATTATACATGGATCGAAAATAATACGAAAATAAAAAGATTGAAGACAGTTTAAAATATCGTGTAGGTTCTTATGGAAAAAAAAAATGCGAGGAATTTAAATTCTGTTTAAAATATTCCGGTCACAATCGAGTGATGAGTAAAATCTATATCGACACGTTCAGTTCAAAACGTCGTACTGCTTCTTTTTTGTGTCAAAACGTGTCGCCACGTTCAGTGCAAAACGATGTGTTGCATAATATTCTCGCGTACGACTAGCAAATATTTTTTGTATTAATTAGTTTAATTTTTAAATTTTACGATACAGATTTGACAAACACTGAGAAAACTTTATAAAAACAGCGTTGTCCGTGTGTAGTAACTCAAAACGCGTTATTCTCGGTTAATAATGCGTTTTGAACTGAATGTTTCGGGTCGAAACGTACTAACTGCAGACAGCAGTGTCTCAAATTCAAAACGTTGTAATGCAATACAATATTTTTAATAAAGCGTTAAAAAACTGTGTTCAAAACTCGTTTATCGTGACACCGCGAAACGTCTTAATTCTATTTTTCGTGTATTTATAAAATACTACATTGACGGGGTTTTTATACGTCGGTGGTACAGTTTTTCTTCAGTTGCGCGGATTTTTGGCAATACGACGTTTTGGATTTTTTTTTTATCTCTATCGGTTGTGCTGATAATGCTCCCGATGTTATCGACGTTTTACAAAAATTCTTATCACTCGTCCGGATTTATTTATTTTAATCTTTTGTTTTTTTAAGACATTTGTTACGCCTATTCTGTGTTTAAACGTTCACCGTATTACGAAGTGTTCCAAATAGTTGGGTACTAACTACTATTTCGAGGTTTTTAATATTATTCTCAATATACCTACAGACTGTGTCGATTCGTTACGGCCATAATTCTCTCGCGCACATCATACATCGTACACACACTGCCTTTTTTCACGGAGAAAATGAATCTATCGACCGAACTAGAATTGGGCCTGAAACGGTTGTGCAATCCCGCTCTGATCAACGACAAATGTTTCCGGTTATTACTGCAAAAAGCCGCAAAAACGTTGGTCGCGTTGTTGGACGACAATTGTTCGGAAGAAGTGACGGACCACGGTAAGACCGATCGAGTAGTTTTCGTAGTTAAACGTGGATATTTTTCAAACGGAAAATGTGGGACTCACTAATTTACTGATTTAGCTCACAGAGTTTCGACCATCATAGCGATTCACGCCACGTCCTTTTAGGTAAAAATCAGTAAATTAAACTGGCACGGAAATAGGTATGTGTGAAGGCGTTCAAACTGATACATACACGTGTGTGTTTTTGTTCCGAGCCACTACCTATTTTCAACATTTTCAACCTAACCTGAACGTGCAGTTTTTACATCTTCGGCAAAAGATATTACGCTGTTCAATGACTTTGTTTAAAATTGATACAACTAGTTTTGGAACGCAAATCGAAGAGATGACATGAACAATCGTAGTTTTGACGGTGCAAAAAGGTGCGCTTGTAGAACTGTCTGGGAGTTCCTAAAGGAGTTCTATGATCGATTTATACACGTAGGTACCCAATATATTATGAGGAAATTTAATAATTAATATAGACAGTTCTCACAGCATGGTACTACTATACTTACCTACGTACTAAAAAAAAAAATTAATCGGGCTTTGTGAAAATAATATTATGGTTATCGTTAAAATTCAAAGCTAGTTAGTAGTAACTGTATAAAAAGTGGCCTATTTTGTAGCCCCTAAAATTTAATGGCATAACACATATCTGTATGAAATAATACTTAATATTTAACCGATACCTATCGTACGACCATTGTCGAAAATCCTAATTTACTCGGTAATGTGTAAAATGTGTGGATTATTCTTACCAACTAAATTTAAATGACATAATACATTTGTTGCTTGTACTTATAACCACTTCTGACTCTTGTTTGTTTTAGAGCTGTCTGCTATAACGTCCAAACAGGATATTGCTAAAGAGGCGTACGCTTCATTGGTGGCCGTGTACACGATTGCTAGTCGACACGGTTTGGACGGCCCTTCGCTTGACCAACACTTCCAAACACTGTTGTTGACCGACTCTGATCGTCTACCAGAGATAATTAAAACCTACGAAACTGTGAACGCCCAGCTTGTGCGCGTTTGTAAAATAACCTCAACCTCTTTGGCCAATGTGGTAGATGTCGAATGTCGTCTCGATTACTGTATACAAGTGAGTTATTGAGCAAGTTATGCCGTTATATTGTTTGTATATCAGCACATTATTAGTTGGCGACTTACACGTCCTAGTGAAATAATTTTACAATTTTTTTATAGATAAATTTTCCCATTATTTATCGACAAATAAAAGTCAAAAGTGTTATAATCTTACAACTAAATTTTTCTTAAGTTTTATCATTGATTATATACATACTAGTACGTATAATCTATGATTTTATTTAAAAATACATTTTAACATTCATGACCTTACATTTTTAATTGGTTAAATAATGCATATTTTGTGTATGACAACTGGTACCGAAGTACTGGGGAAAAAATAAATAGCTATGCATTGGTATTAATAAATTTAGAAAATGGGTAAATGTTATGTTTTAAAGTGGGCGTTAATGAGGGAAAAGGTCCGAAAATATATGAAAGTTTCACGTACTAGTGTGTCCAGTGTATGTAACAGGAGACTGTAGTTATGAAAAACCTGCATCAGCTGCTCAGTTTTTAGTCAGGGCACCAGGACTAAAAAGGCGCCGCGGAACTTTTTATACCGTATAAAATTAAAATGTAAAAGTAAAAAAAAAAATGTTTGCAAAATAATTGATTATCGTGTGCTGCAGCTGATGGTTTGTGCAAGTTAAATTTACAATGAATGAGACTTTTTTCATTGAAATAGTATATATAATATTAAGTGTACAAACTGTTGGCAGGCTATTTGTGGTTTGAGAGGTAAAGCACCACTTGTTCTTTTTTATTTTTTTTTTTTTGGTTATCCAAATGGGGTGCCTAAAAACTGACCTGGGGTAACAAAATGCTTAATACGCCATTTATCGCATACCAATTTAATTAATAGCTAATTGTGTTAGATAATAATGAGAAATGTGAAAGTATAAAACTAATCAATAAACACACAGTTTGTACTGGTCAAGCTAAATCATTTATTATTATTTTTATTAATTCTAATTCTTAATCCTATGTTATTGTCGCGTTACATGGTTGCTTAAATGTATGTATCGTGTTTTTTTTTGTTATTAATTTACAATTCAATGTCAGTCAATTTTAAATTAATGTATCTTATTTATAAATAAAAACATACTAAGTGATGTGTGTTGATGTAGAGGCATAAGTGATGATTTGTACACCGAACTGTAAATAATTTTGTATATTTTTTAGTCTAGTGTTTTCGATGATATTTCCGAACTCTTATACAAAGTTCGGCTGAAGACGATTGACAACGGGTCAATAAAATATATAGATTTTGTTTGCGATTCAAGACAGCTTCAAGATTTGGTATCCAAGTTAAAAGATGCGGTACGACATTTAGACAAAGTAGCTACAGGCAGTTAAGACTTAAAAAATTATTTTTGTTACATCTGACCGATGCTAAAATTTGCTCATTCCCCTAATCATTAGTTGTTATATTATATTCTACAACAGTCTTAATATGTAATAACTTACATAATATTATGGTTATTAGTTATTATTTTTGTAAAACATTTAATAATAATTAAATAAACAGTATATTAAAGAAAAAATATATAACAGTTTTCAACAGGAAACAAAAACAAAACATACAAAATTACAAAGTGTTTAACAAAAACAAAAAAATCAAATACAATTTTACGAATGTATACGAATTACTTTTTAATTTTTTTGATAACGATTGGGTTATTTTTTTGACCGACGTTCAAACACGGCAATTTTGTATGCCTTGTTGATGTTCTCCAAGATTATAAACGTTAAAACTGTATGAGGCCCTATCCGCGCAAAATATGGTATGATGCCTTTCCACAAATTTAGGAACCCTTCATTTTGTATCACTTTTGTTATAACATTTATTGTGCCAGTATATTCTGGTACGCCATTGACGATTTTCATGCTCTGAATTCTACAACAAAAACAGGTTTAAAAATATGTATTTCACATTAATTTTATTTAGACACGATTGTTCTCTTTTACAATACCTAGTTTTGGCGATATCTACTGGCAACGACACCACAGTTGTAATGGCACCAGAGGTCATCGACGATGTAAAATGCAGCAAAATATTGTCTTTAAAATACCCTAGAACAACAGTATTAAATTCTCTAATTAAGAAATGTTAGATTTAACCGATAAAAAAGTATGCATCAACAAGTACATATTATATTACGTTATTGTACCAATATGTGAAAATGTTTGTTTTCTTTTACATTGAATACTTTATTTTTCAGTTTTTTAGAGAAACCAATATTTTGGTTCGAATAAATTCTCATCATTGAAAGTTCCATTGGGCGTTAGATATTATTATTCACTTATTTCTTGATCTCATATTTTTGCTTTTTCCAGTTATTTTCCAAAAATTGTAGTACGTCCGAGTATGTTTTTGTTCAGATGTTGTTAAAAATCTAACTTTAGTTGTGCTCTTGAAAACCCTTACATCATTGTAACAAATGCCAGAAGTATTGTAGAAGTAATAGAGTATAGATTTTGACAATCGGATAAATTCTTATTTGTTCATTCATGTTCAAATTTAAAAGAATCTTCTTTCGTACTCGACATAACGAAAAATCTTAATTTATTCTGGCCTCCTTGTAGCTTATATACATACATCACAAAATGTTTAGTAAAAATTGTCTATTTCTTTAAAATGAGTCAAATTAATGGTACTTTACCGGTATTATTCCTCTATTGTTTTTACATAATACGGATGTTCCGGTAACAGTGAAGTACTTATTTTACAAAAGGTGTTATTGGCCGTGTTTAGTAAAAAATGTTTTTCCATTCCTTAAAATAGCAATTATTAATAAAAATTTAGCGTATTATAACAATAGCCAAAATTGAATTAAATATTTTCTAAAAGTATCTAATACCATCTTTTTCAGGATAATAAAACATAATTTTTTGATTAAACAGAAGAACAAAAAAACCTTCAAAGTACCAAACGAACAAAGGATAGCCGAATGGCTTAGGTATATGAAAAACTTTTAGAATGCATTTTCCAAGCGGAAACCTTCCGACAATACGCTCACCAGTTTGTAAGTACATCTCTTTAGCTTGAGAATAAGACGCGAGTTGAGCCATATTGACAACGGCAGCCCTTCCCATCGTGGCAACACAACCTCTCCACCACGTAGCAACGCCTTCTTCTGCGGCGATCCTTGCCAGCGCGTTAAACACACTGCTGTAGCCACGTCTTTCGCATAACGGCAACTGTGCGTCGGACGTCATTCTAATCAGCGCCACTTCAGCGGGAGTACCGACGATTGCGCCGGATATTCCAGATGCCGCAGCTATGCCCATTTTGACCAACAAACCGGGCGGTTTGTTGTCGTCCCTAGCGCATCGAGTTAAAAGAAAATGGAAGATCAAACGTGTATACATATAGTGTGTACATACTTAAAGTTTTTCTGTTGACATACCTATTGTAAACAGTAAGCACTCACCCCGACGTTATTGTAAACAACGTGTTGTACATGCCCAACCTGGTGGTCGAATACGTCGCCTGTCTGAGTATGCCGGCGGTGAGGCCGGGATAAAAGGCTGTCAATCCTTTTTCTTTGAGCATCGAACGGACGATGCCGCCCATCGATTTCTGCGCCGCCGTAGCGGTCGCGTCCCGTCCCGCCATTTGCATACGGTTCTTCAGCACGTCCAAAGGGTGCACAAAGACGGTGGCCACGGACCTGGAAGAAACGGAAAAAAAAAAAAATTCCCATCGCGTCGGCTGTCGGTGTGGTGGGTAAAGAACTTACGCGGCCAGTCCGCCGTTGAAGAACTTGACGTACGACGGAATCGGAACGGATTCGCTCATGATGATTGGCGGTCGTTTTTATTCAATTTAACAGATGGAAAAACTTGCACAAAAAATAAAACAAATTACATAATACATTTTTTTTTTAAACAATTGTTTTTTAACCATAATATGTACATACGGGTATTATGGTTTTGCGGTCGAGTTTGGGCAAAGTGAAAAACGGCTCCTCTCGTTCACGGGTTTAATTGTAGAGTGTATTCTCTAGGCCATTTGGTTAGTTAGTGTTGTCGTCGTCGTCGTCGTCGTGCGTGTGGAGAAAAAAAAAATGTAAACTGTATATAGTGTTCAACGAGGCATGCAGAATGGGAGGAGAGAGAGAGAGCAGACTGCGCGAGAATATTAAAAAAAACAAATTAATTAGTTACGATGAATTATATCGAGTGGACGACGAGTGAGTTTATTGGACATTTGATGTGTTCGATGATAACGACGATTGCGCGCGCGCCGCCCAAGGACAGAGTGCCGTCGCGATGGATCGCGGAGTTCTGTTGGCGAAAAGCCGTTGGACCATTTGACAATACCCGTTTACGTATTTTTTTGTTTTCACACGATTATTTAGAATCTATAGTATATTTAAAACTCTGGTTGATCGGGGCGAAATTGGCTCGTAAAAAACATTGTTTCGACGTATATATAATACGGTACGGTCAAATTATACTCGGAAAACGATCACAAAATATCGAAAAAGATGTTTACCAGAAACTCTTTCGCGGTACCTATTCGACGTATAAAAACGCTACCCAAAAATACGATCACGGAAGCCGTTTACCGAAAAATATTTTAACGATTTCGGGGTGGGTAGTTATCTTAACGAACTGACCAAAATTGAAACGTTTGGATTAAAATCTGATTCTACTGTACAGTAGGTTAAATAAAAATGAATTTGGTCCAATACGAACAAACGAAAATTCAACATTTCGTACGGTTACAACAATTTTTAACTACCTATACTCCCGCTAGTTTTTAGCTCACCTACCACCATACACTATATTCGTCTTTTATTAGCGAACTAAACTTTTTTGAACCAAAATGGGGTTGTAAGAATTTGACGGTTGGGGTCTAATTTTTTATTTCCGGCTTCTACGACTGTTAAAACGCTCATTTAGCCAGCTCATCTAGTTATTTCGAACCATTGAGGTGGAAAACGGAGCTGTTGACAATTATTTATTATGACTAAACCTGTTTGGCTGTTATTAAAAGTCGTTGGTAATGAATAATAAAAAATAATTCTCGGCGTCCACATAAAACCGTTGCTGTATGATATGTACGGCGATATAATATTATGCGACAACAATTATTATTTATAATTTACTGTCGATAATGTCAATAATTGGGTATAGTGATTGTAACCTATTCTCTGTGATCATATTATGATTCGTGTTCTAGAGAATCGAGGTTGTGATCGGTTTTTTGTTTTTTTTTTTTGCTCGTGTACGCTCAAAACCCAATTCGTGTTATTGGCAATTATATTATTTATATACTATAATTAGCTATTAGACGTATAGCTTGCTTAATACAGGAACCCCGGGGAAAAAAAAAGTCCCCTACAGAGTAAAAAATACATAATATTATAATTCAAAACGATAAAACAAAGACAGTCTCGTATTGTTATTGTAACTCAATTTCATTTTTTATTACAATAAAAATGAGGGCCAGCCATTGCAGAAAGAACGTTTTGTTTTCCACGATTAACTTTTAAATTTGTGCGAATTTTTTTCCCAAAAATAAGATCACGTTCAAAATTTTCTAATAGATTTATATATTATGTTGGCGACTATCTTGAAACTCGAGTCAGACCTGTAGATCTTACTTACGTTAATATTGTGTGAAAACATTCAACTCTTTTCGGTCATTATTTTGAAAGTTATGACCAAAAAAAAAAAACGTTTACCCGAGTCAAAAACCCGTTTTAATTTTTAACGTTTTTTCATTGTAACTTTTTCAAACACTCAAATCTATATACCCCTCGTCACATGTGACAAAGTAGAGCTACCGGAAACCGTGTGTACATAAGTGTAAATATCAGACCGAAGAAATTATAGTGGTTTCAACAATAAAAAAATGTTAAAACACCAAAACATTCTTTAGTTCTTAGAAACTATAATAAAATCTGAACGAAATACACACTACATCATGAACTAAAATGCTTATATAAATAAGTAGTACTTATTGTATAATTAAGTATTCTTTAAAGTTTTAAGTACATCAACACATTGTACGTATTAATTATAACACTAAGTATGTATTTATATCCGCAACGGCAGTAATTTTGATACGAAATACAATTTTTGAAAAATTTAAAAAAAAAAAAAAGAAAAGTTACAAAGAAAAATCCAGTAGGGAAGAGACCTCCTCTCGGAAGACCAAGGTTAAGGTGGAAAAATTACGTCAAAAAAGACGCTGAAACAGCGGACTCGAATAGTCATTGGCAGGAGATAGGTGGCATTGAGTTTATTAATAGGTATGGTCTTGATTGGAAGGAGAATACAATTTTTTTTTTTTTTTTCAAATTAATAAATAACAGATGAATCCGTGGTGTTTAATTACACAGTTTACCGGTTTTATCACATAAATTAATGAGCCAGTTTTGTTTGTCTCTTTATAAATTAAAATGTTAATTATATTTATTATTCACTGACCTGTGGTAAAACAGAAACATAATTTAAAAAGAGCAAGAACACGCATTTGGTAAATAAATTATAAATTTGGGCTGAGCGTGTTTGGTTTTGGACGGATGCAAGTTAATAAATACCTAAAAGGTAATAAATGATGGTAATACAGGAGTGATATAATTATTGTAAAATAGTGCTTTGAAGAAGTATTCAAACCCAACAAATTTTACGGTATCAAGTTGTTGTGGCTTAAGAAAATAACGATTCTGAACGAGTTAAATTTCATAAATTGTAAACTTTGGTTAAAAATGTTTGTAATCGACTGATACTAATAACGTTAAACAATTTCATTAACCTGAACAATTTTTTAGAGGAGTTATTATGAAAATAACAACATTTTGCCCTTTTCATTTCTCGCTTAAAATCAAAAACTGTGAGAAACTATTTTCAAAATGTTTAAGCCGTATTGTAAAGGATTACAGGAAAACACCGTAAAATTGTACATAAAAACCACAAAAAATTGTATTTATCGATTCATTACACCTTTTTAAACCTTAACAATAAAAACAGTAAATATTAAGTGTATAAATAAAGTTTAAAAAAATAAATTACATCTATACAACAACTAGAGAAATAATAAAATACATTAAAATAAAAAATAAATACGTTTCTATATATAAGTTACGTTTCTTAAAACATATTTTGGTAGATACTAAACGTCATGTTTAAAGTTTGCATTAAATATACATATTAACAGTCCCTTTAAATCAAACACTTGTAAAAGTATTTTATATTTATTAATAAAAAAACAAAACCTTTGAAATTATTTTTCATGTTTCTGACAATTATATTACTCTTGTGGCTCGAAATAGCAATAACACATCAAATAATTGATATATATGTGTGTAATACCATAGATTAAATACACGTTTACCTTATTGAGTAATTTTAATAACCTAAAGCATTATATGAATTGAATTTTAGAATGAACATTTTTAAAATCTGCAACCAGCAAAATGTGATAAAGGTAAGTTTAATTTAATTAAAACGACTTGTTAATTAATAAAATATCATACTCGATAAAATATAATGTGCGTAAGTTAGAAAATTGTTAAATCATTCTAGTACATACTACTTTAGTTTACATTTAACAAGGGAGAGGTAATATTAGTATTTAATTTGCTTACACAATAATTACGAGTGTATCAGATATGACTCGAGGCAACAACATTGTTAAAAACATGTTAGTTACACAATAAGTTGATTATTTACTGTTTTATATAATGTCATCAGCTGTGTTAAGATGTTTTGTCTTGTTTGTGATTATACAACAGAATAGTAAACATACATTTTAAAAATGCAACATGCTAATGTTCCCGAATGTCGATGATATTCAATTATATAAAAAAAAAAAAAAAAGAACCGTACAGAAACTGTACATCAACCAAAAGTTTTAATATTATAATGTTTTTAGTTACAATATGTTCATAGTTTTAATGGTTATAACTCCTAAAACATTTAAAAAGAAGTAATTAAAATATCCATGACAACTTCAAATAATACCGTTTATTCTTTGGTTGGGTTGGAGAAACAAAAGCGAAACTAACTAAACTAATTTCTATATACGCCACTGTCCATGTAGTATATTTAGCACACCAAAATACCAAAATGAACAATTCATAACACATAACTCGATATAAAAACTAATATAGAGAAATGGAGGAATTAATTTATGTTACATTGTGTAATTTAAACAATACATTTTACCCTGTACATATTCACATAAATTTCAAAATGTTAATAATGTAAAATATTGATATATATATATATAACATGGTGTGAGCAATGTACACATTAAACACTAAAGACGCAAAGGTATCTTACATTTAAAATTATTTTTATACAGAAAAATAAACATCTTAATCTATGACTAGAATTTGAGAGTAGTTTGAATAAAGATTTCAAAACATTGAAGCAAAAATAACTGAATAAATGCTATACGAGTATTAATGATGGCGGCTTTAAGACTGTTTTAGATACGTGAATACTTGCACATTTGGTCTACCTTTACCTATTAGAGGATTTGGAATAAGATGTTATTTTTAAGACGGGATATCTTTCATTAATTTTTAAGTGGTACGTGTTGAAATTTAACTTTGCATGCATATTTTAGTGCGTTAGAAACAAAAATATTTGACCGGTAGGTAACACCTTACATCCCTCCCCTTCGGTTTACCGTCACTGTGGGAAAAACATAATAATTCACTACAGTGGCGGCGTATACAGCGCGGGGGGGGGCTGAGAGGACCAACATCCCTTCCGAAATTTTAGGAAATCTTAAATTATTATTTAATTAATTAAATATTATAAGGTAACGGTCCAATACGCGACCTACCAGTTTTTATCTCATTTTTAATAATTTATAAAAGTGTTTCTCGGTCCCGTTTTTCTACGATAAAAAAATCGCCGTTCTAATAATAAGTCTGACCGTTTCCAACAAATTCCAAATACCCGTGGACCTACTATACGATTGCCGTAATTTTTATTTGTATGTACTTATACTATTTCATTTTCGTCAGAATCTTTGTCGTTAGAATTATTTATTTGTCTTAATGGCTGATGGTCCCCACATTGTAATCGACCACGGTTATACTTCCTTTTACCTTGAAAAAGCGATTCGTCAATTTGGACAGTACAACCATATTAAATATAGATTAAATTAAACTTAACTAAGTTTTTTCTTTTTCTTTCTTTACTTTTGTTTTTTCCTCACCTTTATTATTATTTGTACACTCATCTTTACCTCTAGTATCACCATTATTTATATCTTTTAACTGTTCGGTTTTGTCTTCTGTTTTTTTGGTGGTTAACTTTTGTAAGTCAGGTGATTGTGCTACAGTTATTGGTGCTTTTCTAGCTAAACAATGTCTGTTTTGATATAATGGGTTAAAAAGTACACTTACTGATGGCGGCAAAGAATTGTGATAGGCTGATGATGGTGGACAAAGCTCAGACATAGCTTTAAGAAAATCATTAGTATTTCCAGGATCACCGTTAGAAATATTAGGGGATGTTCCATACATAAATGGATTTAGAGGATTGGTAAATGGATTGTGATTTGTGGGACGAACAGGTAGTAACGCCAAAGAATGGGCTAGAGTATTCTTTTTAGGAATGGGTTTTTTAGATTTTTTGGCTGGAGGAGAAGGCATAATTGGACATAATGTTTGAGGATTTATTTTCATTAAAGGTACTTCGGCTAACCTCTTCAAACTATCCTCAGCTTTATCTTCATATTTTTTATGATCTTTTTGGTCATCACCATCTCTTGATTTAAAAAATTTTTGGCACTTTTTATTAACTTTATCTATACCATTTATTTCTTTCTTTTTAGCTAATACTGACATTTTTGAAATACTAGGATTCCAATGTTTAGCAGGAGCTGTTAATGTTTTATACTTGTTTCCGTGTCTTTTTATTTTTTCAACAATTGTGTCAAGTTTGAGTTTTGGTTTTTTAATTTTTGATCCAGGATAGACTTTTAAAGCTTTTTTCTTATCATTTGTATTATTTTCATTCTTTAGATTATCAGGTTTGAAATTATTTTCATCTTTGATTCCATTAGTTGGTTCTATAGTAACATTAGCTTGTATAGTTACTCTACTCTGAGAGATATTTGTAACTTTCATGATACCATTTTCACTAATTTCTAATTGTACTTCTTTAGAATCTAAAATTTTATCATTAACCACTGGTTTTTCTTCCACAATAGGCTGTAATTCTTCAGCACTTATCTTTGTGTTTACTTCATCTTTCTGACATTTATCATTTTGCTTCTCTTCAATTGTTTCATCATCTTTTTTAGATTCAAATGTATTTTCTTCATTTATTACAACATTATTTAGAAGAGGTTCAGTTTCAACTTTTAGAATTTGAAATGCAATTGTAAGAGGATCTTTCTAAAAAGTTAAACGTAAAATGAATTACTTGAAAGTTAAAATAAATACTAAAAGATATAATTAAATGAATAAAAGTAATTACTCTTTTCCAATCAAACATATAAACAACATCCATAATGGTTAAATGATCATCTAACAAATAATTTTGATAGAAAAAGTGTACAAAATTATCATGTGAAGACAATTCATACTTTAGATGCACTAATTTTTTAAAAGTCATAATAGTCAATGACACTGGGCAACGCATATATCGTTTATGAGTTTCTTGAATACTCTACAAAATTTAAGAAAAATATTAAACATTATCAACTCTATAAAGTTATGCAACTTAGTATGTATACTATGCACTAACTTTTTCATCATTTTTTTCACGTACATAATGAAGACATACACTGATTGATTCATTGGAGGTAAAAATATGATAATCATCAGGTACTTCACCACGGTGCAATAAATCTTGAGGAATATACATTGGGTTACTCTTGTAAAATTCTTTCCTTTTTGTCATTTCTCCTACAGATGTAAAACTATTTAATTGAAATGTCTGAAATAAATAAAACTGAACTCACTTTGAAACAAACGAGGGACAAGTTTATAAACTATATTTTGTAAAGTGTGGTCCGGCCGAATATTGGATAGAGGTTTTGACTTATGGACCAATACATCACAAATCGGACAATACTTGTTGCGTTCTAAATACTTGACAATACAGCTTCGACAAACTACAACAGAAGATAAATAAAAAAAAAAGTTACACATTTAAATATTTTTTAATTCTTTTATTCGTATTCATTTTTAATTTAACTATTATAAACATGTGAATTCAATTAACTAAAGAACTCACTATTTAATAGGTAGTGTAAGTATACAATTTTTATGAAGTAACAAAAATAAAACAAACTTTGTTTTGGTAAAAAAAAAAATTATTTATTGAAAAAAATTTGTTTTTGTGTATGATTTTTGTGATTTTTTAATACGTATTCCAATATTATGTTTACACAAAAAATAAAATAAAATAGTTTTGTTAACAAACATTTTCAAATAAAATGAAGTCTATTTTTATAGAAGTATTAAGTACAGTTAGTTAATAATGTACCTTGTTCATGAAAAATCAAATAGTCTTAATCGATTAACAGTATTTTACAAAATGTGGTCTGTTATATTCCCATCACAGGCATATCAAATTATATTGTTCTGCCAAAAACTTAAACGTGAGACAGTGGTGTATAAAGGGCCACCCGTGCAATAGCCCATAGAGAAATTTCCAATTTTACATTAGTTACACAATTTTTAATGGAAAATTTTTTTTTTTTTACTATAAAATACATTTTCCTCGTGAACCACTAAATGACTTTTACTGAAAATAAGTTGCTGCTAATCACGCCATTGGTGCAAGATTATTTAAACTTGTCAATAAATTAAAATCAATAATAGTTGCAATGTTTTGGCATTTGCTTACTTCTCACAAAACAGGAATATATCCTAGCTTCAAAGGGCAAATCAAACGTGGTAACCAGGAGCAGTTTAACATTTTTTTTATATGCATCCAATTTTAAACCTGAAGATTCCAAGTAATTTTTAGCCAAAAAAGGGTGCATACTGCATACAAAAATTTGCCACAGAGTATTGCTACACCACTAGTCGTATCACAGACAGCATGAAAATGTTAAAATGTTATCAGCGGTTGTATCATTCACAAAACACGAGTTAATATAAACTTGCCAATAAATGTAAATAGATAATAACTCGGATAGTAATTACGGTGTTTTAAAAATGATTTGTTTTGATTTATAACATTCGTACAAATTTTAAAAAGTAGAGTGCTACTCGTAATCGACAGGACGATAACATTTTTTATGCCTGTGGCGAATATTATATTATAGGACTATAGGTACTAAATATAACAGAATAATATTATACGATTGTCAAATTGATGTCTGACAAGTTATTAAATCAATCGATCGGTTAATAACGATTCATTTGTAACGGGTCACACCTGGGCTAGTTAAAGGTTAACGTTATATTATGGACTGTGAAAAAAACAGTATTCATTCTTAGCACAGCTACCTAGCGGTGTATTGATTGATTCAACCATTTGGTTGGAAACTAGAACGCATCAAACGGTTGTTCAGAGCCAGAGCAAAAGGCGATTCGGGTAAACCGCTCGGGGCGCGTTGCGTGAACGGCCGGATAGAGAAGTAGTATCGTGTCATACGCGTTACCAACTTCTAGTCTAAGCCGTCTACCATCGGACCTTTCAGGCAACGCTCCTTTGTATAAAATTTAGAACACGGTACTTACAGGAATGTAAACATTCTATCACTGTGGTCGCGTCCACGAAATATCCACCGCACAGAACACATAACAAGTGTGGATTTAGGTCAGTGACCTTCGGTTTGGACGTTTGCATGTTGCAGTTGTCGTGGTCATAGCATTCTCGAGATGCGTTGTCCGTGTCCACCTCGACGGTCATCTAACGGTAACCGAAATGATCGTCGGGTAAACGACGACAAAACAATTAACGACGGGAAATTGAAAAATAATAAAAAACCGGGAACGCTCACCCATATTTTACGGTATTGTCGTCGTCGACTTTGATCCGGATTTTACTTTTTGCGCGTCATCGGTACGTTCTTGCGGTCAAATGATTCGGCGACCGCATTACAGTTCAAAACGCTGGACGCTGGCAAAATTGGATCGGTCTCGTTTTTGCATCTACTCAAAACGTATAAATTATTGTGAAATATACAAAAATAATATGTTAAATGATAAAACAGTCGACAACGCAAACGCGAGTATAAACACTAATAAAAAAATAAAAAACAACAACACAAGTTGACGGTTGACAAGGCGGAAGGCGTTAACAGCGTCGCTTCTTTTTTCCATGAATTCATCGAAAAAAATTCAAACGTTTTCACTTTTCTCAGAGCCATGCACAACGATTATTTTGAAAGATTTTTACTTTTTAGTAAACCCGTTTCCCCCGGTGCATTATGCAAATTTAACTAGAATAAAATTCTTTCTCGAGGTTAGAACTGTAATTATTAATAATAATATTACTCTATGATTTTGTACAATGCACATATTTTGGTATTATTATATTTTTGTGCTGTGTTCCGTTCACAATATAGTTGTGTCGTACGATCATAGAGCGCACTTGCATCGTAATAAGCGTTATTTTCACGTCACGTCTGCCCAAGGTTTGTAGATAACACAAAATATTATGATTAATGATACCGCAAGGTATTAAATAGTTCAATTTAAATTATTAAATAGTTTAATTTCAATTTTCATTCGATTTGTAGTCGTTGTTGCCGTTTCGGTCTCTGTAAAATTAAAGTAGTCCATGGTGGTAATCTTAAAAAGATCTATAACGTTAATCATAGGCAACCATTGCCGTGATTTATAAATTATGATTCTTGGTACATATTACATATTTATTGACCATCTTCCAACCGTGGCCTGTAAAGTGTGATCATGATGAAATGCCGTGAATTGTGAATTGTTTACGATCCAATTACAAAATACTGCAAAACTATCGAGTTATTAGAATTTACTCGGTAAATAATAAAAAGTATTTGGACTCTGGTTTTTGTGAGTCGTCGTCGAATTTATGATTTATATTTACTTACATTAGTTTTAAAAATTGGAAACTCCTCTCTTCTAGAGGTCGTACAGCTACTTCTAAGAAAAAAGTCTTGGCTCTTGAATGCTCGGATGTAGCCGCTCTGTGTGTTTTGCTGTATTGATGTGAAAAGTAAAAAACATATTCAGTATAGTCGCAATCAGGCCAATGTAATTTGTCATTATTTGGACGGAGTGATTCGGCCCTCGGGTAAGTCTCGTTTTGTCTATTTTTAGTCACCGTGTTATTTAAGTCATAATCGATTTGTTTTTTCATACTAATTGTCGATCGTGTGCCCTACCTAGTTGAATTACAGTTAACCTCTATGGTACGTCTATTTTAAATTCTAAATGTATTGATTTGTTGAAAATAAAAACTGTTTTTAAAAATCTTTTGTTTGTTTTTCATCTATTCGATTTGATATTTCATAATCAACGATTTGGTACAGGTTATTATTTTATTGTTTAGTTATTCAACAATTCCTAAAATAGTTTGCAATAGATAATCTATATAAAATATTCAATTGAATTAGTTTGAAGTAAGGTGATTATTAGGGCTCGGACGTTATTGCACTAAAAATGTTATGAAATTTATTCCTATGAAAAAAAACCCAAAATTGCAATAAAAAGGTTTTTTTTTTTTACCAAAATGTAAAAAAAAATATTAACAAAATCTATTTTTGAAATGGATTAAGTAATTTTATTAAGTAATATTATAAACACTTTTGTTAGATAGGTTTTAAATAAGTAGATTATAAAAAAAATACAAAATCAAATTCTAGTTAATCAAAATCTGGTGTAATTTGTCCGGTTTTCTTATTTTTTCAGGAACCTGCTATTATCAAAATTTAAAACTTTTTATTTTAACTATTTTTGTTTTATTTAAAAAAAAAAAAAAAGGTATTTTTTATCTATAGACTATAGATAACTGTTATTTAATCTAACAAAGAAAGTGTAAACACAAAAAAAATACATAAAATTGTATTGAATACGACGACAATCAACAAAATTGCAAAAAGTCGCACTTAAAATTCTTAGATATTAATTTGTAATTGTTTGAAACAAATTTATAATCTACTTAGCGACAAATCCGAACAATAGAAAAAAAAGATGCAAATGCAACAACATCTGAGCCCTAGTGATTATGCACCTAACTGTGATATGTTGGACTATAATTGGTATTGGAATAAATAATGTTGTCTATAATTGGTAAATCTAATGTATCTTATTATTTTTTTATATTATTTTACGTGTATATTTTTACTTTTAAATTTTGATTGGTATACTAATTAATATCAAATTAACAATAATTTACGTAATACTTAGGCTGTGTTAGGTTAGAATATTTTATTTAAGGAGCTGGTAAACAATTTACAGATAGAAATTCAAGCTTGGTCAGTCAAGTTTACAGAACCGATAAATTAACCTCTATACATTCATGCAATCTGGCATTTTTATTGTTCCTTATATTATTTTATTGAAAAAGTGTTGCAAAATTATTATGCACAAAAGGTTTTTTTTCTATACTTTCTTTTTTATCACTTTTTTTTTTTTTGTTAGAACATTGATTTATTTGTATGTAATTGTTATACACAATAATTGATTTTAATGCATTGCTTGTATAATATTAAAATTTTTCAATATTAATAATCCTGCTTACCTAATTATGTAATTTTTTTTTTTATTGTTTTTTGCTAGTTAATTAGTTGTTAACAAATTATTCCGAATAAGTGTCTAATTATATTGTGAATGTAATAACAATTTTCAATATTCTGGTGTTCACATTGTATTTTACTGTACTATTTATTATGATTCAACACTGTTTTGATTTTGATGATTTTTGTTTGTTTGTTAAATGTATAGATTAATCATGCTGTGTTCATCAGCGCGTTTGCGTCAAAATTTCTATCTAATAATCGGTGTCACAATTGGTCTAGTTTTTAGTCTGATTGTGGGACCATTATTTGAAACTGGTTGTCTGTTTTCAATATCAATTGTCGAGAGTGATCAAAATCCGGTTATTATTAACGATGAATACGAACCACGCATTAATTTGGCTGGCAAACCACAACGTGCTCAAAAAGTCCCTCAAACAATTTTACGTCCAAGATATTACTCGACTGAACTCGGGATTCGAGAAAAATTATTTGTTGGTATTTTGGCTAATCAGGCATCTGTAGACGGACTTGCGATTGCCGTGAATAAGACTGTTACACACTGGGTAGACAAAACAATTTTTTTTGTCGATGCAGCTGGTGGACATAAGTTGAATGTTTCGTTAATGAAAATACCAGGCATTGTAGGTTTTACAGACAGTAGAAGTGTTTTGAAACCATTTCATATGGTAAAATATATTGTTGATAACTATTTAGATGAATATGAATTTTTTATGTTGATCAAAGACAGTACCTACTTAAATGCTGACAAATTAATGAACTTAGTGAAACAAGTCAGTGTTAGTGAAGATGTCTATGCTAGTGGATCTGTAGTTGGTACTAATTATTGTTCATTAGGTAAGACTACTGTGATACAGTATTTTTTAGGTAAATTAATGGTAATTATATAATCACAAGCCATTTTTGCAGATGCGGGAATACTTTTAAGCAATTCTGTTGTTCGTAAAATTATTCCAAATGTTGACTGGTGTGTACGTAATGCTTTCTCCGCTTCAGACAATGATAACTTTGGTCGGTGTATACAACATTCAATTAATCTGCCATGTCAAACATCAATTCAAGTAAGTAATAGTTAAATCTGTTAGCCCAAAGTATCAAACAATAAGTTTTGTGCACTTATTTAGGGCCATTCTATAAATAGTTACCATTTGTGGGAAGCAAATGATCTTATTCGTATATTTGATCAACCCTTGCAACAAGAAAGTTTTTATCAGGCGTTAACTGTCTATCCAATGCCAAATGCAGAAACAATGTACAAAACTCATTTAGCATTTTGTAAAATGAGTTTAAAAAAATCCAACTCAGAAATTGAAAAATTAAGACGTTCTATCATTACCGAATCCGTACTAGAGCCACCAAATTTTAGGAAGGTAACTTGGCCTGTAGGAAGTCAATCCGGGAGTACACCATCCACTCGTTTTGATGTATTAAAATGGGATCATTTCACTAATACTCATTTATACTTGGATTCTAGACTAAGCAATGTAAGACCATTAAATGAAGCTGAAAGTTGTGACATACACGTAAGAAATAAATAATTTAGTTTACAGTTTGTCATTAATAAAACCATCTAATCACCTGTAATTACATTTTGCAGAACATTTTAAATATAAGCATTGATCATTTGGAATTAAAGTATTCAAATAATTTGAAATTTGATCGGATGGTTAATGGGTACAAACGATTTGATCCATCCAGAGGTTTAGACTATGTATTGGATTTAAACTTTAAAGATATTATTAAAAATGCATTTGTGCAAAAAAGGTATAAAAACGTTTTTAAATAACTTTTCTCGTTTTTGTATTTATTATTATATGTTTTATATTGAACAAATTTGGTTTTGTGTACAACTGTGAATTATTATTGATATAAATAAATTGCTGTCTCAATAACTATTGTCAAATGTTGATATTCAAGTATTTCAACATAACAATTATTTTGAAATGTCTAAATTCTTGAATATGCTTGGTGAATGTTTATAATTGAAACAAATTATTTTATACTATTATTTGCTATAAAATAACCTTGTCCTAGACTTTGACTTATTTCAATTTTTCTAATGCCTAACACATACATTAGTAACACTCTTATTCTATTTCTCTATCTTATCCAACCATTTATTTTTCAATCTTCCCCTACCTGTTTTTCCTTCAATGTTTATTTTCATTACCGTCCTTACTGCTTCCGTTTCTTCTCTTCTCATAAAATGCCCAAATCTTCAAAATTGCAAAATTCTGTAGGTCACTCAAAAATTGTGAAAACATGTTCCATTTTATTTTTGCATCTTAGTTATACCCATTTCAACAACTTTCTTTTTAATTTAAAATATATAAATAAATTTTCAAACGTATTCAATGTCAATCAACTATCTTTAAAAATATATTATTTATGTAAGGAAACTTTTGAACTTCGACAAAAACATGTATGTTAAATCATATTTTTCTTTTTTAGAGTTGAAGTTAGTAAGTTGCTTGGTAAAGTTGAGATGTTGTCAGTTCCTTATGTTACTGAAAATACGAGGGTCAACATTCTACTACCAGTTTACACTAGTGAAAAAGAAGACGCCTTTCATTTTTTAAAACAGTATAAACACATTTGTATTGATAAAAAAGAAAAAACTATGCTAATGCTAGTAAGTATATGTATATAATTTTTTATATGCTTAAATAAAGTTACTAGCAACCTAATTTAATATGATGATTTTTTGTATTTTGTTTAATATTTAGGTTTTACTATACGATGCTGATGCTCCAGGAAAAGGTGCAGTTGATGATGTATTTAAACTTCTTAAAGATGAGGCAACATCATTAAGTAATGCCCATAAAAAAGATGGCTCTAAAGTTTCATGGTTGTCAGTTAGAATACCGAACACAAAATTGTTGCCATTAAGGGACTCACTATTGGACTTTGCAATTGTAGATTTAGCAATTAGAAAGTTTCCGTCTGATGCTCTAATGATGTTAGCCAGACCAAAAATGGAAATCCGTCAAGATTATTTGAATAGAGTAAGTGTTGTTTGGGACACATTTTCAATTTTATTTAATCTATAGCATTGTAATATTATGACAAAAATATTGACTACATTAGTATAGTTGCTTTACAAATTATTATTGGTTTAGTCGGTTTGTTGGTTGGCTCTAATTTATTGTAATAATGTATTTTTAGGTGAGAATGAATACCATAAAGGAATGGCAGATATTTAGTGCTTTGCCATTTTCTGAGTATGATCCAAATCTCATGACATATCCTAGTCAAGTGACTTTAGACATTAACAAACATTATGGACATTTTGATCCGTTAAACTTTGATCATTTATCGTTCTACGCAAAGGACTATGTTGTTAGTGAGTATAATAATACATAAACTAATGGCTATTATATTTCACAATTAATGTAGTGTTCAACGTGTTAATTAATTACTTTTTTAGGCCGAAGGCGAGCAGAATCATTAATCCCCATTGTTCGAGCTGACCGGGACATACATCATTTGGTGTCAGAGTCCACTAGTAATTCTTTGAAAATGGCAAATATGACTAACCCATCAGTATATTCTATGTTTGTGGCATACAGTGAATGCCATGTATTCAGAGCTGTAGAATCCGGACTACGGTTGCGACATAAACAAAGACATTGTGAGTTGTATGAAGGAACCATTGTGGACCATTTGAGTGCTACTTTGTATGGCGACTGTTTAAGATCAAGAAATCGTAATGCCGGTTCCAAAGGGCAATTGGCAAGACTCGTGTTGGAGTATCAGAACCAAGTCAAGTAAAAGTAAATCTCATAAAAGTTGTAAAGGCTCCATATTGTACATTGTGTTTGTTGATACAAATGTCTAAGACTTAATTTCAAATACTGATTTTTTGTTAAGTTTTACTTGTTTTTATTTAAAAAATATATTATTTATTTAGAGTTGTCACAAGTAATCGATTAAGACCCGGTACCCGCCTTATTTTTTGATACTTGGCACCTGGCCAAGCTAATAATAGTTTAAACAAGTACTTCAAATAATACCTAATTTCATAAAATATGTATTAAATAATTAATATAAAACTCAAATAAAATATTATATTAATTGTTTTCATGTTTTAAATTTTTAACACCGCGCCTGAAGTCCAGTATACCTCTTCTCTTCGGAGCAGAAAAGTTGACAAGCTATTACAATAACAACCCGAACGCACTGCCAGCCAAATGGCACAAAAATCTTCCTCCAAACGGGGAACTAGTCAGTTGCCCCTCAATGCGAAAGCTTAGAATGGAACTCCCGCTCAAAACATAGGTTTTTTTGAATCCGCATCAGCCAAGGACGATGTAACTAACTCTTAAACAAATAAAAACTAAGGGACAACCCAA
>CM029359.1:3134995-3172218 GCA_017140985.1 Hormaphis cornu | reverse complement strand
ACTGTGACTGGAGAGGTGCAATCAATGGACCATATTATAAAAGATTGCCCGACTTGACAATACCATAGCGGCATAGCCGATACCCAGGAGGGATGGAGGACTTTATCAAAGCTACAAATCTGGCTATTGAACAAATGAGTAAATTTGACGTCGAGTTGTATACCAAAAGTTACCTAACATAGTAAATAATATAGTATAATGGTATAGTTGTTTATTTTATATACCAACTTATATTAAACTGTATTAATTGTTGATTGCGTAGAACTTAAGATCTTGTAAGTCATACAAAATACATATATAAATGTTTGAAAAAATACAAGTATCATTTGTACGATCAAAACAAAGTGAAAATATTTTTACCATCCGGCCAAGTATCCGGTAAAATATTTAAATTATTTGGTGGTACCATTGATTATAGAATTTATTATAATATAATATTTAGTTTATTCTATAACCAATGGTGGTACCCAACAAAAATGTTGTAAATTACTTGGCTGGGTGCCCAGCTTAACATTGCAAAAATACTCGGTGCTCGATTTACTGGCAAATGTGTTACCTGTGACAACTCTATCGTGTTCGATATTATACTATTAACTGTACTTAAAATGTATTGTGCATATTATATATTACTCCGTATAATTTTTAACTAATAAAAATAAAAATATTTTATCTATTGTTTATACTATAATGATGTGTTTAAAAATAAAATTCTGTTAATATATTTTAATTACAATCATCATTACCTACTATAAAATTGTGATGTACAAAATATAGTTCAATATTGTCAAGTTTTTATTTTTTTGTTGTAATATAGTTATAGTTGTCTCTTTGCAACAAAAAATGCGTGTGCTCAAAAAACGATTATAAAGAACTTAATAATCGTCGCTCTAACCCACCGGGTAAACAATTCATAAAATTACAAAAGCTTGGAGCATTTTTACACATACATATTAATTTTGCTGTTCTACATAATATTGTCTCCACTATAATGTCCAAAATGTTCCATTACGTGGAACAGGATTATGTGGGAAGTTACGTGTAGGCCGAAACTCACGTCCCGTCTAACACCAGCTTATGTTTTCAAAATTGGCGTATATCATTCATTATGATTTATGACGTGTGCATTTAGAAAATAAAACAAGAATGAAACAAAATCTATATAATAAGACCGGGATACTTAGCAGAAATTTTCATGTTTTTTTTTACATTAGACAAACACTGTGACTTTATTAATACCTATTACAATGAAAATATACAATTTATATCATTAGAGATAGGTAAGAATAGTAATATTTTTTTTGATTGTTTTTCATTCAATTTAATTTTTAATTAACAGTGGTTTGTGCAAAGTTGTTTCTGATGTTACCTTTAACATAATTGCGCCATATTATAATAGTATCTAAAATCGGCCGTCTTAGCTAAGCTCGGTGGACAAACGACACAACCAAGTGCCGTCCAGAATGTAGGTACTCATAATTGCAGTGGGTAAAACCATTGATTTTATAATATTATACCATAGTGTAAAACCTATGTTTGGACGGTATAAATATTAAATTCTATGGTTAACCAGCAGCTTTGTCTAAAAAATTAATTTTTTTCGAGGTCTGTGAAGTCGTTCAATTCATTTTTTCTGCAGTTCAGTGTATGATTTTTAGAGAATATTTAGGTATCGTTTTGTAAATAGTTGGTAGAGACGGTAGTTGTTCTTTTTGTCTATAAGTTGATGAAATTAACAACTCGGTTAATTTTTTTTTTACAAGAAATTGATGTAGCTCCCACAAGTATTTTGAAAATCTAGGCTCGACTCTTTTTAACTCGTTGAGTTAGTTGAAAAAACAAAAAGTTAAGTTATGTACCCATGTCAAAAGTTAATTTTTTTCATTTATTTAATTAAATGTCAACTAATAAAATAAAATTAACTTAAAATAAAGTACAACACATTTTTAATTCTGGTTTTATGTCTGGTATGAAATTTTCTCTTTTTCAAAACTTTTTTTTTTTTTCGAAATTTTCTTTTTCCTAATAATTTTTTTTTATAAGTTATTACAGATGTTAACATGTTAACATGTTAAATTCGAAAACGTGTAACGTGTATCAAGTTGTCAACGAGTATTAATTGACTTGACTTTTTAACTTTCCTTCTTTTTTAACGCCCAGCCATTTTTTAAATATTTTTAAACGGAACAGTATTATAGGGAAATGAGAACGCTCGATATTTTTTTAATAAACTGCAGACTTCCTCTACTATTATTTTTTCAATTCGAGCGCTGCTGCGTATATATACCTCGCTATTTTCATCGATTATATAGAACATTAATAATCTAAAATCAATGTTATTAATATATTATTGTATAACTTGTTATTATAGGTACTGAGAATATCACCTAGGTAATGTATTATAGATATTGATTTATATGTCAGGATTTTCGTTCGCAAGACTATAAATTATCGCAACCCTAAATTACGTATTTTTTTTTTTTTTATATCTTTTGTGCTTAACCTCTAATTGTATGTGATTATTATAATACTATAGCGCTGGATAGTATTATAAGTAGGTACTTATCTAGTTCATAATAATGATTTGAGTAGAATTCCACATATCCAAAACATATTTTATTGATATGATTAAATATCATAATTAAATTAACTTTATACAGTATAAAAACCAACGAGATCTTGTCGAACGCATCGACTTCCGATAAACTATATCGTGTCGTCCCCGGAAGGGTCTAAATATCACTCCGAATTTCAGGTGTGTGTAAAAAATGCGCTTAAAGAGCTTTATTTTTTTTATTTTTTTTTTTTCTCTGAGCACTGTATAAAGAATGTCGTGTATATTTTACGGAAAAACGTTTTTCAGACTATTACAAAAGTAAGTGAGTATCAGCAAAATTTTGTGAAGTGATTCTTAATTTGAAACATTTTTTTTTATCTCTCTAAAGTTTTGATTTATAATACGTATAAAAAAATAGTAAAACTTCAATTTTGTTTATTTGTGTCTCTTCAAATGACTAGAAGTTATCACATAATATTATATAATGTAAAAGTCTAAAAAGTATGATTTATTTCTATATAATATAACGATCGTTGGTGTGGACTTGGATGGCACTATACCTAATACCTAAATACATAATTTGAAGCGCTTTTTGAAGTTTAGCTTAGGGGTACAGTTTTTTAGTTGTAACTATAGGTATAACCAATTGCAAAAAATTACAAAAAAAACCGTGGGTAAAAGTTTGTTTTTGCAGTTAGTTTGAATTTTTTTGCAAAAACTCATTTGATAAGTTGTTCGTAGTATTGAGTTGTTGAAATATGTACACATCATTGTTATATGTAGAACAAACAAAAAAAAGTCCAAAAGAAATAACAGTTTTAAACGATTTAAACTATAGGTACTACTTATAAGTATTCAATATAGATCATAGAATTTTTCGAATGTATGTTTTATAAATTTTTCCGTGACAGTTGTTTCGTTAAATCTTTGAGGGTACGCCGTAAAACACTAACTTACCCGAATCACCGTTTTCCGAGGAAAACACTCACGGCTTCAATATTTTTAATAGATACTTTAGATTCTGAGCGACGAGCGAGGAATGTATTATTTTTACAATGATGTTTTCTTCTGTCAACAACTTTTTGTGTAGAAGAAATGCTCCGACTTTCAAAGTCAGCAACTTTTCTAAAAGATTTATGGACTCTGGTGGTCCTTCGGTTGAAGCGTACTTTTTGAGTGTTACCCCAAGAACCAAAAAAAATCGAGAATTTTTCGTCGAAAAATTAGAAATTTTTAAGTTTGTCATGAAGTTTTCGGGCAGAAGGAGTGCCCAATCGTTACGTTGATGCCACATAAAAGTTCGGATTTCGGCTTTAAATTTTATTTTATTTGAAGCATTTTTTGATGTTTCGATTATTTCCTGAGTTATGTGCCGAAAACAACGAAATCGCCAAATTCGGCGTCAGAACAACTATACCTATTAAACTAACGTTATAAAAAATTATCCCTTGTCGTTTTCAAGATTGTATGTACTAAACAAATTTAGTACGTTGTTAAAAAAGTTTTCGGAGTGATTCGCGATCTTTTTTATTTATACCCTGCAGGACTTATTAGATTAGACAGCTCGGTCAGAATCGTTTTTTTTTTTTTTCGAATACAAATATGATTGATCGTGTTGCTTTCAGAAAATTAAATAACACGGATAAACAACAATTACTTTGAAACCAAAGCGTAGTCGCTACTGCACGTCCTTTACCGTGGTACCGTTCTTTTTAAAATCGGATTTTTTATCATTTTAGAAGAGAATATTTTGTAAAGAGCAACGAAACGACTTCTATTAATTGTATGTATTATTACCATCAATTCACGTAAATACAGTTGTATATTCTTAAAAATTACTCGGTTTGTGTGTTCATTTTACAGGAGACCTATATTGTAGGTACGCATCTCGTACATAAATAGTCAACATAAGCTCTCTCGTCATCGCGCTCTATAAAATGATGTTATTTTCACTATAAAAAAAATCGATTCACCTCAGTATATATAAATTTTTTTACTTTATTTTACGGACGTTTAAACATTGAAAATTGGCAAAAATATGATTTACTGATTCAGTAGGTGTAAATTTTTTATGTTAAGAGCAACTGTGCTCGGAACGTTCCTTTTACTAAACCCTCCTTCGGCACTCGGGTAAAATCTTGTATTAAAAAATAATAATTATTCTAAGTCCAGGCTCGTTTCAACTTTAAAAAAAAAAGGAACTTGTTTGTCTCGTTCCTCAGAAAAAAAAAAACACGTTGTACGTATTTGTTTTGTGATAAATTATTTGATATATTATATAAGTACTAGACTCGGTAACAATACCTGCAGCCACGACCTACCCTAAAGAATCCCATCTGGTGTTCTTAAAAGGGGACATACTATTAATTAGTTATAGGCTTATACAAATTTATGAAAAATATTTACAGAAGTTTGTAGTGTTTGTACGGATTTTTTAAAAATATTACAATATAATATAGGATTTAAACACATTTATCGTAGTAAATCTTAATCCGTGCAGCCACGTCGCTGTCTCTGCGACCGGTAATTGTACAACAATTAACGACGACCAAATACCATTCATATTATGTTCTAGATAGAAATTGAAAAATGTGGAATACTAAAAAATATTTACCAGTATTATAATACATAAAATAAGGAAAAAAAAATTGTTTCTCCAAAAAATGAACAAAATCAAAATATTGTTCCCCATTTGAACCGGTTAGGTTCATTATTTCTAACCTGACCTACGCTAAATAACGATTGTATGAAATTTTATGGAAAAGGGCTTTTTTGGTTTCCCCCCCCCCCTGTTTTACAGTCGTAAACGCGCCCCTGGATGATTTTGGACAAACCTCTTTCCTTACTAGTTAGGATACCTGCCTATGTTGTTTATTAAAATTTATAAATATTTGATTAACATGCGTATTTCCATTTTATTCTTGGTCTTCCTCCAAGTGGACGTTTTTTATTTATTTTTCCTATCAGAACATTCTTTAATAAACCTCCATCTGCTCACCACACATGTCCGTTCCAGCCACTTTATAGACGTTTATGCATCAGACATTATTTTGTAGGTAAATGTATTTTAGACTCCTGCAGCAGGTGATACAAAATCGGATAGAAATCCAACTACCCGTACGAGATGAACGACACTCGTGATTATCTCGCACTGCAGTTTTCCATCCTCCAGTGGATCGGAGTGTTTTTCCCAGGCGATCCGTCCAAACGTACCGCGTTTTACGTTTATCGCACCGTCGTTTTTGCCGTGATATCCGTGACCACCGTCCTGATGACCGTCCAAATGTTCGTGGCCACGGACCTGACCGTCCTGACCCGGACCATCGACATCTGGACCATGTTCCTGTCCGGCCTTTACAAGTGGTCCTGCATGGCGGCGTGGAGCGGCCGGTTCGCCGAGCTGAACACGGCGCTGTCCCGAATTCAGGCGCAGGGGTCCGCGGGGTACGGCCGGTCCGCCGACCGGTTCACCAACGACTACTTGAGATTCATGCACAAGACCACCACCTGGTACTTGATGTCCGGCCTTGTCGCGGCCGCTTTCATTGTGGCCAGTCCTCTGTTGACGTATCCAAGGGGGTACGTAATACAATATATTATATGCACGTCACTCTGGATCTATTATTGACTATACGAGGAATAAGAGAAACAATTTTACAAAAAAAAAATACTCTAAAAAAACGAAAAACAACCTCTAAAAAGTATAAAATATAATTAAATGAAAAAATAAAAATGTCATCACTGTTTTTGTTGGAGCCGGTGCCGTCCAATACAGTATTTAATTAAAAATAAACTAAACATTCGTATGATAACATAGGAACGGACGAATTTAGTATTATTTTAACTATAATAAGTTTCAAGGAATGTGGTTTTTTTATTACGTACCTACATAATAATATTATATGTTACACTCATGGCACAGACTCAAAAAAAGGCGATAGGTTACGTATTTTTTTTTTTTTTTTTTATTTATGTTTTTAAAAGATAATTTTTGAAATATTTATTTTTGAAAGAATTAATAATAGTTCAAAGTTGAAGTATCGAAACCACAACGATAAGTATTTGATCAATTTTAAACAGCCATAAAATTACGAAAACTTGTTTGTTTGAAAAATCATCTTGTAAGAACAGCGTTTAAATAGGTTCTCGCTTTTTATTCAACTCTCTATTAGTGTTGGTTCTCTAAGATCATGCAAATACAAAATGATGTTTTTAAAATAAAATGTATTGGCGTATAATACCACCTGAAATGCATTGACACTATTAAATTAACGCTCTCAAAGGCCAAAAGTAGTGCTGCAGTTTCTTATAATATAATCACGAGTTAGCAGAACCATTTCCAGAACGGAAATTGGAAAAATATAACCAGATCAGAAAATTTACGAATATCTATATTTTTGCGTTGTTGAACCAAAATGACGCAGTATAATATCGCAAGCATTGACACTATATAGGTACGTTTTACACGGTTTCTTGATGATTTATTGTCCCTGAAAGTATTTGATTTTTTTTTTCCAACCAGATTCAAAATGTAATACTTTAATTCACTTTTATCAAAATTCCTGCGTATTATGTACTGTTTATTTTTCAACAGATATTTACACTTAGAATTCGCTGAAAGATTCGAGTGCGGCCTTGTTTTGGTTTATAGTTCTAGAGTTTGTCGATCAACGAATAACCCATAGACAGAAGAAAAGTTCATTTTAAATTTATAATCCTAAAATTTGAACATGAAATTAGTGTTTTTTTTTTTTTTCATAAAGATAAAACTTATAGAGTATTTGAGCAGCGGACATGACCGAAAAGTACAAAAATTTCTAACTATATTCTATATTAATACACGTTACTATGTACCTACGTAAAAATCTAAAACGAATATATTTGAAAGGAAAAATTATCGATTTTATACGTTTTTACGAATAATCTATTAAGTATTCATTTGTTTGGAACATTTTTAGAGTTGACGTGTTTGAGAATTTGTTGTATATTTTTATTATTCGATATACCCAATAATGTGTATGATACTCTGTGCTTTCGGGCGTTTATAAATATAGAATGAAAATGCTGCAATCATACTCCCCGTAAATGAAGATAACGCGTGGTCGCATAGTTGCAATTTGAAGAAGACCTGAAATTTGAGGGGTTAATTTGTACGTAAGACAGGCGCTATTCTGTGTATTTTTTTAAAAAATTAGACGCTTTAGACTATAATTATTCCACGGGGTCAGTCTTAGTCCCTTCTGGCTCCGCCGAAATTTTACCATGGTTTGATTGCAGCAATCGAACCAAAGTAGACTATTACAATGACCCGAGAAGCTATCCTCTGTGCTGTTGGTTACCGTTCGAGATTGTCGATGACTGGATATTTTACGCTATGTTCGTCTGGCATTCCACCGCGCTAATGATCGTCGTCCTCGTCTACTTGGGTATCGACTCGTATTTTTTCGGTTCCATTTACGCCGTCGGTGGTCAAATCGAAATGTTGAACTCCTCGTTGAGCAACGTGCAATGTTCTATTACCGAAGGTACGTGCCTCCTACCTACAGAAATGCTAAAAACTTCATAGGGTGCATGCTTGCTGGGTGCACTCAATCTATACAATCAATTATACATAGTTAAAGACTTACAAAAATTACGATCCCAGGCAAAGTACGCGTGATTACGAGAAATTTCTATAATATAATATGTAAAATGTTAAAAATGTACGTCAAGTTTGGTCGTTATGGTTTGACGATTTTTTAACGATGCGTGTATATAACAATATAATAATATTGCGTACTCAAGACGAAAACACGTGTAAAACATATCGAAAGTATATACCAGAAAATTCGATAGCGGGGGCAATTTTTCATTCACTTCTTAAAATTATTCATAATAATATTCCGTTCGTAATCTAAAACACCTAATATCTTCGTAATCAATGGCTTCCTCACTCTGCTCAGTACCATCTAAAACTGTAACGGACGAGGTATATTATATGTTTGAATATATTTTTTAAATTATCCAATTCGTTTTAATCGAGTTTCAATGCTATCGCCTGTATAATATGTAACATTTTCGAGATCGAGATAATATTATATAATATGTAGTTAATTGTTTGCACTTTTTTCTAGAAAATATTGTAACTTGTATATTTTATTAACATTGTTTTAGTTGAAAAGTCATCGGCTGAAAACAAGAGTAGTACCACGTCCCTATATTTTACAGAAAACCAACAAATACAATGCTACTTCATAGTCAGAGAGTGCATGGCGCATCACGTTTTAATTCTTAAGTACGTGATGTGTTATATTATATTTATTTTAATTATTGTAAACTAAATTATTACGTTTTAGGTGATAAACAATATTTAATGATTTTGCGCATTGGCCGAATGGATATTTAGTATTTATTCATCCCGTGTACATACACAGTATGAATAAGTAATTTTTGTACGACTTGAATTATGCACTGATAAATATTCGCCAGTAAACATAACAATTATTTGCGAATTTAGTTTATCAAACACTCAAAGTTAATGAAAAAAAAAAAAAAAAAAAAAAAAAAACTCAGAAAAAATCAGTCGATCAATGTCACTTATTCTTTATCGATTTTAAATACGGTTATGTACCTACCCTTAAAAATACCCTTGAACTCTCTACATTCTCGTTTCAGTATTTCGGTGATAGGTACTTTCGTTAAAATTATAAGACCCTATAAATAAAAAGATTTTCATAAAATCGATACTTATTCTCTGTGCTCAGAAATAAAAATCTTATTTTATTTTTGGTTGACTCGATAGGAAAATAATTTGTTACGGAATGTTATAATACGTAGGTAGAAGTTATATCAATCTAAAAACAGTTGAAAATAATTATGATCTATTTTAAATTAATAAAGAATAGAAGTAAAATAAATTATTGATGTACAAATTTAAAACCAAATCCATAATTTAAATTTTAACCTTAATAACTGACTCTATCATTGGTTTGATTATTTTAATCTTGGTTTTTTTTTAAATTGCATTATTTAGTAACAGTGAATGTTTGATTATGAGAATCGTTATTGGAATTCCACATTACATTTTACTTGAATTTATAATGTTGTATTATTTGTAAAACCATAACCAACAAAAATGTATTTTTTTTTTATCAATATATTTTGTTGTTTTACTTTGTTTGAAATGTTGGACTTTTTTGAAAATTGTGTTGTTTTATTTACAGGACAACCGTTCTACGTAATAATATACTCATTTATACATGAGTACAGTAATAAAAACTATTTTTTTTGCAGTTATATTAAAAGTGTACAGTCGTTGTTCAGTACACTTATAATTGTGGATTATTTACATGGAATAACATCACTATCTTTTGCATTGTTCCAAATTACAGTAAGTTAAATTATAATTATCTGTAATCATTGTATGTATATTATTAGTTTTCCTATAAATGTAAAATGTATAAAAAAAATTATACTTGAGCTCTATTGTGAGTTGTGACTGTTTTTTTACTAAATTTAATAAGCCCAAAAATCACAAAAAATAATATATTTCTTTACATCTTCATCGCGAATCAACAACTGACCGTTAGGCGCTATATACACCCGTATTTATGCACAGTTTGTATCCGAATTTGAAACCAGTTTTGTGGTGACGAACCACAACTACAAACCATCCGGTTCAATATAGTTCTATAGTTAATGTCAATACTATTCTTATCTTAGCTTTACCTTAGCAAGTTAGAGTTAATATAATGCACCCAAGTATAAAAACAAATATTTAAATGTAAGTAAAATCACTATAATTTTATCAATGCTTTATTTTATTAGATACTTACCTCTATATATTTATAAACAAATATTTAATTGTGATATTTACAACGTTTAGATCAGTCATGGTATGGGAGAAACAATCAGCGTAATGGTCTTTTTCTTGGTGAGCCTTTGGCATCAATTTCTCAATAATTTTTTTGGCGATTACATTATACAAAAAGTAAGTAGAAACATCCATATGCTCGATCTACGTTCCATAATGTTGATATTTGTTTTTACAAAGTTGATATTATTGACATAATGTTCATAAAGTTTCGAATGTTTTGGTTAGACATTGTGAGAGAAATCACATAAAAAAAAAATTGAAATTTATTAAAAATTTGTTTTGCGTACATTTTACTGTTTTACCTACTTTTTGGGTTAGGTTACGTTGGTCAAAATTTTCAAATTTTAAATTTTTACAAACGAACCTTCAAAGTACTGTGAAAATAACAAGAGCTTCCAGAAAGTTTGCAGTATTAGTGTAAAAATTCGGAGCATTTTTGTAGAAGTTATCGTCGTTCCAGGACAATTAAAAGAAATAAAACACACATTACTTATACTAAAATCATTACATTCTTCGCTGCACTCAGAATCAAAATATATACGAAACGTACAGCTCAAAAGATTTTAAAAATTTACCAAAAGACTAACCATTCTTATTTAAATTTTGATCAATATTTTTGAAAAAATTCTCAATAGAAAACTATAACTATAAATGTGGTACCTAACTGTTATAAGTGTACCTACCTATAGAGATACGTTTTGTTTTATCAATATTTAATCTTTTATTAGTGAGTAGGTACAACTTATGCACCGTGATATTATTTTTTTTTAAATTATTCCAAAAATCAAACACTTGAAAATTGTGTAAACAAATAGGACATTTCGTTCATTGATTTTATCATTTTTAGCAACTAAGCGTTCACTTGACATTGTACGACGTTCCGTGGTGGAAAGCTGGAAAAAAAATATGTCAATGCCTGAGGTTGATGATCTTGAGATCAATCAGGCCCACCATTATTTCGGGATATTACATGTACAACTTGAACTACGAGTCGTTTGTTGCGGTGAGTCGATATAATTTGAATAATTTGTTGCTGGTCAATTTATCACTTTTGCTTTAAGCCAATTATGTTTTTCAAAATAACATTGGTTTAAGTTGGTAACAAAATAATCTCAGTAGAGTGTAGACAATTGTGTAACTATTTACAATACTTACTTTAAACTATAATTTATTTCGGTTGCTTATTTTTTAAAGTGATAGTCGTTTTCGTAACAAAACGAAAACGTTATACATAATATATTACATTAATTAATTACTTCTGCAGGACACTGAGCAACGTGAGGAAGCTATTGATCTTACGAGGATGTGTGTTTTTTTTTTTATTGGAAAAACGTGGGATTTTTAAAAATTTTGCGTTTGATAAATCTTAGAACTTGGATATTAATGATTCCAGTGAATTTGGTTTTTAGAATTAAAATCAAAGTATTAAGGCTCTGCACGAAATTGTTATTTTCGCAAGCAATGATTGACGGATCGAACGATCCGATAGGTATGGTCATTACACCCATTTAGATTCTGAGCAAAACAAGAAAACTACTGATTTTACGGAGATTTTCACTTCATATTATATTTTTTATTTTTTTTTCGTGTCCTTGTCACGTATCATAGGGATAGTCTTCTATCTTAATAACACTTTACGGTGGCAACTACATACGCCCTTAGTACACTACACCATTGACTCTTATAAAATTTTAAACAACTACAAAGTCATACACATAAACAAAAACGAATGTTTGTAAAAACAGTAACATTTTCCACTACATTTTACAATATTATTGTTTTTGAACAGTTGAAAATTGTTTGAAATTCGCAAAATTATATTTTTCAGTTCGTAAAAGCTCTATACACTTACTACATGGTACTGCGGCGTGTCAACGTGGAAAACCAACTAGATTGAAATCGGAATGGACGGAGTGGAACCGAAAATAATTGTCATGATATAAAATTCAGTTTTAAATAATTTTTATCATGCGAAATAATTTACAATTTTTGTATAGTATAATTACTTATGTAAATGTATGTATACCATTTACTGATCTACGCAAATATACAATTAAGTTCTAGTTAATTCAAATTACACATTTTATTAAATATTTTTGGAAATTACATAACTATATAGTCTACATATCTGACCGACATGTTTATACAACAAACAAACAAATAAGAGTCTATTTATTAGCTTTACAGAATGTCGCTATGAAAATGTGTAAATTTGTATAATGTATGTAATGGTTGGATTCTGGCTCGTGTAGTAGGTACTTATTAGTTATTAGTTATTACGATTATGAGCGATACGCTTAATTAATTTTACTCTAACCCATGATTAAAGATAGGATGGTTACAGAACGGTCGTTAGGTAAGGTTAAATTAGAGAATTTCATTTAAATTAGACGTTATTGGAAACAGTTTATAAAATTTTACATATTTAACAACGTATTTGGATTCGAAAACAAACCAATTTAGACTAAAAACCTCGATGGATATTAAATATGGAGTTTTGATGATTTTAATTATTTTGACAGCTTTTGTTTGATAAGAACTTTGACAAAAAACGAAAAAACCTATTTTTACTATACACAGTATTCAAACGTTTTGTACAAATTGAATTACACAATATTTTTTCCTTATTATATAGACGTAATGAACATTGGACATTTTCATACTGACAAAATTTCGAAGGAAAAATTGTGTATTGAGCGAAATTTTCATTTTCAAGATATGATATTGAGAATAAATTTCACCCATTGAACGTGTAGCATTTCTTTGTGAAATGCCCCTCCCCCAAGTCTACACTTTAAATAATATTGAAAATCAAATTTTGAGGACGATTTTTGAGTGCGAGACCCGAAACGTTCCAATCGACTTTTTTCCTTCAAACGTTCTAAACATATTTTGAATTCACAATATTCCATAGGTTTCCTATTTTATCTTAACCCTAAACAAGATTAAAAATTTAAATTATGAAGATAGTTTTGTAATTCAAGACTTGAGGGGAAACACCTAAGGGTGGAACTTATCAAATGTAAAATATAAAGTCTTTTAAGATACTACATTTAATGGCGTTTTGTGTGAAAATCAGTCGATAACACATCCGTTCGTCACATGTATATACTCCGTCCTCGTAATCACAACCATCGAATAAAAAAAAATAATTTTCTATAAACTTTTTATTCAAACGGAAAATCGAACAGCTATTGTAATATATACACATAATTTACACGAGTATATATTATATATTACGGACAAAACGTGCCAAGCTATTTATTAGATGTATACACAAAGAACATTAATGACTATTGATCATGATAAATAGCGTTACTAACATATTTTATTATAGTAAATAATACATAGCAAGAAGTCTATAATTTTGCTGTATTTTAGAGTTTCTTTATTGGACTATAAACATTTTAAGCAAATAATACGATTATAAATCAATAAATAACGCTTATTTATTTATGTGTCGATACCTACGTTTGAACTGCCACAATAATGACAAGCCAAAACGTTTCGTGCTATTTTTTGCCGGGGTGAAAGATAATGCGATGAAATAATAGTCCCTGAGGGGATGTAAAACGTTTAATCAGGAACGCTTATTTTTTTGCCATTTTTCATACGTTGTATGCTTGTCATTCGCAATATAGTCATGTACCTATGAAGATGGCACTTTTACCTCAAGATACTATGAAGTTAAATTGATTTAAAAAAATTCTAAACTCTACTAACTGTACTACCTTTAATCGTTTTGTGAACAGTTTTAAATACCTATATTTACTGAAAATAGTTAAAACTATTAATGTTTATATCGCCTTAAAGTCTCCTGCAATAAATTAACAGATTACAGATTAAGGTAATAATCCTGTAATAGATTAAGGTACCAATAAGTGTACGTATTTGAGGTTCTTATCGTTAGAAATTTAACTGTAGGTTGAGTATACTTGTATTTTTAATCATTTATTACTATTTAACTTTTAACGTATGAATTCAAACTGCACAAGTCGATTTTGCGTAAACTGTATGGGTTGGGTACGCGCATGTCGTTGATCGAGATCGCTCATACGATGGTTGAAAATTCAAAATATCTATACATATCAATAACATATAATATTTTAACTTGTCGAATAGCTTTTATTCTAATTTTAGTTCAACTCGCCTCTCCTTGAATCGACTTAAAATTTTAAGATCACGCGGCAATATTATAATATCAATTCAGTTAAATATTTCATATTGTCGATTTCAATGCGTTGCGTGCGGATGTGTATTTTATTCCCGATTTTTTTTTTTAGAATGGGTCCAAAAATATACGGTCAATTCTAAGAGTTTAATAGCGTAATTCACTACATCCAAAAATAGGTAGGTACTATAGTTGACTTAATATTTTAGATACAAATTATATAGTCGAAGTTAACCGGTAAACTTGAACAATTTTGTAATTAGGTATAACTTTTGTATTCGAAATCATTACTATCTGGTCAATATTTTTCACAAATTTGTCGCCATATTTCCCTATCCTCTGCAACTTCTCGCCATTGTATTTTTGGCAAACTTTGTTAAAATTAGATAAAAAAAGTTAAATTGTAACTTATTTTTTTCGTTAACTTTTAACTAGATCTAAGTTATTTTTTTTTATTTAACGTGTTAACTTTAAGTTAATCTATAGTAAAAAAAAATTTTAACTCTTTCTAGTAAAAAAAAGTATCGGGTATTAACAAGAAAAAAGTAAATACGAAAAAACAATTTTGAAGCGGAGGAAATGGACTAGGTACCACGTGAATTAAAAGTATGAACTATTTTATCTTTACTATAAGTTAAATTAAATTGTTATTGTTAGTTGACTATTTTAATTGGATAATTTTGAAAAATGAAAAAAATTAACTTTTCACTTGACTAGATTTTTTATTTTTTCAACTGACTTAACTTGAGCTGAAAAAAAAAATGCCCAGTGTTTTTTTAATAAAAATTTTGAGCCAAACACGGTTAGCTTAGGCCGAAATGACACCATTTCCCATTTGTATTTTAAATGGTGTCCATCTTTTCGGCAGTGGCGTAACCGAAAATTTCTTAATGAGGCGTCTAAGTGCAAAAAAAAAAAAAAATCAACATTTAATTTCACGTTTAGTAATCACGTAGGTAGGTCTACTCGTTATGTTTTTCATATTTATTTTCAGTGTTGCTTGGGTGTATCATTTTTAAAATTTTTGCGCAGTCAAAATTAAAAATTTTTTTTCATTATAGATTTTTTAAAAGTGTAAGTATACAAAATACTTTATGCAAGATTAGCCACCCCTCCCCCCCCCTGGCTACGCCACTGAATTATTTCGTGAATGTATAGCCGATCGGAACAAGGCTGCGCATAATATGTCGAGCGATCTCGGCGCGGCGATCGGGCTGTGCCGGCTGCTGGGTCTGTTCCCGCCCGAGACCGAGTCGCGGTACGTCCGAGCGGCGTACCGGGCGTACCGAGCCGCGTTGTTCGTCGTCGTGTGCCTGGTGACGTTGTCCATGACCGTGCAGCTGTTCACCGCGCCCAACATGAACCTGCTGGCCCGGACCATCGACATGTGGACAATGTGCTGGACGGCGTTGTACAAGTGGTTTTACGTGGCCGCGTTCGGCACCGAGTTCCTCGCGTTCCACCGGCTGCTGGACGCCACCCGAACCCAGGCCGCCGCGGTACTGCAGCAGATGCACGCCGCTCACGATCATGGCCCCGCGGCCGCGCGACGAGCGGCCGACGAACACGCGAGACTGGTGCCGTTAGTGAGCAACGCGTACGCGCTCAGCGGCTTCGTGCTGACCGTCTTCTTGTGTTTGGGCACAATGGTCACCTATCCAAAAGGGTATAAGTCGTAGAGTGAGAACAGAGTTTTTTTTCAACGCGACTCGACCGACGAACTATTATTGACTATTGACTTTACTGGACTATCGTTCGCGTCGGTGGTTCTGCGTGTATCATGGAAACGAACAAAGTGACGGACGAAGATAATAGTATATTATAGCTCCGTAGGCACGATTTGAAGAGCTGAAATACAAATTTTCGGGGAGGCTATACTGTAACCAGGCCGCAGGGGGTGCCAAGTCCCCCCATCTAGGTCACTCCAAAATCGCGCCTATGTGTACCATTATATAAGTGTCTCAAATAGAACACCGATTTGTGTTTGGCCGCAGAATTTCGGACATTTCTTTGCGAAAGTTTGTGTGTTTTACGGATTCGGATCGTAGCGAAAAAAACGTATATAATATGTCGGTTTTAACATGACGTGTTTTTTTTTTTTTTTTCAACCACTTCAAAAATGTTCCGATCGTATAATTCAGTAATATACACCCATATGTACTTGGTTCCTGCAGCAGTTCATTGTTACGGTGTGCACGTGGAACTTTGAAGATTTTGAAAATGTACAAAAAAACGTCGCGGTAAAAAAAAAAAAGGAACAATTTGTAGAAAAAAATGCGGTTGACGTTACGGTAAACGTTTTTTTTTTTTCAAAAAAACTTCGATTTTACGGTAAAACATTTGAAAAGTTCAAAACGCCAGGTCGGCAACACTTACTCATATAGTTTCATCTGTGACTGGAAAACTTTAAAAATATCGGTAGTCACGATTTCTTTTCTTTAATCGTTTTAAGTTGAACACTTTTAAAAAATTCGACCATATATCTGTTATTTAATTTTGAAAAAAATTCGCGGTTCACACAATTTTATTAGTTGTGATTTGAAAAAATTACCAAATTTACTATCTGCGTTTAAAAATGTCGAAAAAAAAATTATCTTTTAAAAGGGTACAAAAAAATAATTGACAAAACGGTGTTATTGGTATAGGTACCATGCATGATTTCAACGATGTTTTACAAACAATAGGAGGTGACAACCGTTCCAATTATGTTGTTATAACTCATTAAATAATTATCCGAAATAAGTACATCATTTTAACCATTTTTAAGCTATTTTTAAAACTTTTTTCATTGACGTTCATACACAAAATAATTGGTTTTTGCTTTCCAGGTCAACTGGTATTTTCCAGCTTGTCTTTTTTTTTAAAACACAATCCGTTTTAAACGTTATGAATTTCAAAACACGTATAACATTTGATGATAAACTTCTCATCAAAATGATTGGCAGTGTTCTTGACAGAAGTAAAAAAAAAAAACAATTTTTTTTTAAACAAACACAATTTTGTTCTTATACTATACTTAACTTAACTTATACTCACCCGGTACAAAATGACTATGATACAACTGTTAATTATTAAAAGTGTAATATTTCTAATTTTATAGCCGTATAAGTTAACGCTTTTTGTTTTATTTTTACAGCAATCGCTCCGAACTCGAGTATTTCAACGACCTGAGAAGCTATCCTTTATGTTGTTGGATGCCTTTTACCGTAGATAATTATTGGACTTTTGTCGCATTGTGCATTCTGATGTTTTTAGTGCTTTTTTCTGTCATTTCTATTTATTTGATAATCGACACGTATTTGTTTGGTGCCATTTACATTATAGGTGGTCAATTTGATTTGTTGGCCAAGACGCTGTCTAGCATAAACCTGACTATCAATAATGGTTAGTACCTACCTATTATCTTTTGGTAAATGAATTAACCTATATTAACCTATTAGTTTTACAGCTTTTTTGGGTTCCAGTATGATTTGTTTTTTTTTTTTTCGAAAAACTTTAAAAAAATTATTTTATATATATATCAACGTGTACAGTTTAAAACTATAATTATTATTATAATCAAATGAACACTCAAATCATAAACGTAATGTAAAAAGTACACTTCCTACCATAAATTAACTATTATGCTTGTACGATTTAAGTTATTTATTAGATTTACTATTACAATTGCGTATTTGTTTCCAAATTTTGATATTAATCATGATTTTTAGAATCAAGTATTCACTGGTCAAATGAGCTTTTACCTTTTGACCAAGAATCCCAGGCCAAGTGCTATTCTTTGCTTTCTAAATGCATAAAACACCATGGATTAATATTACAGTAAGTGTATAAGACAATATATGTATAAGTACCTACGTCTATAATAATTATTATGTTGTGTACCGACGCGCGCGTGACTATATTTTTGCAAAAATCATAAGGAACATTATATAATTAATTATATTACTTATAAACGAAATACTATTTTTTAAAACTATTTAAACACAAACGTTGTATACTATTTTTTATAAAAACTATTACTATTTAATTACTCTTTTTATTCCTTTTTTTTATCGTTAATTAGCTACCAGCTACTTTGTCCTTTTCGTTTTTTGTCCTTTTCTCTGGCAATAACTCTTCCGAAAATATTCAAACTAATTGAATTTTCACAAAAACCAATGGTTAGAATGGATAAAATGTGATATTTACAACTTGTAAATGTACTTGTATTTCACTCGCCGAGTTCGCTCAGAATATTGTAGTTTTAGTAAATAATCCACAGCTTATAGATACAAGTTTATTACATAAACATAATCACTCGACAACTGTTCCAAACCTGAATGATGTGCGACGTATTGTTAAATCAAAGCGAAGTGCAAAGTCGCTAGGTATATACATTTTTTTTACAGATGTGTACGTAGTTTGAAAAATATGTTCAGCACACTGATTCTATTCGATTATATACACGCGATAACTTCATTGACATTCGCCATGTTTCAAACAACGGTATTTTTTCTAATTTTTTATTTTCACGATGTACCTATGCATAAATTTATGATGTTTTTTTATTCATTTTTTAGACCAGCATAGGTCTCGGCGAAACGATCGGTGTGTTTACTTTTATACTCATTAGCCTTAACCATCAATTTCTCAACAATTTTTTTGGAGAGTATATCATACAAAAGGTTAATACAATTGACCCATACAATATAATAATATAGTACACACTTTGACCGTTTTTTTTTTTTTTTTTTAAATGTATTCTTTGTTTTAGCAAATAAACCAACAAAAAGCTGCTTACGATTTTCCGTGGAGATGCGTCGATAGTAAATCACGACAACTTTTGACAATGATCATGTGCACGTCAAATAAACCTCTCGTGATTACTGGAATGTACATGTATAAGCTATGTTACAAATCGTTTATAGCGGTAAGAAGAATTTCAGTTTGGGATTGTTTGAGTAGGTGTTGCTGAGCTTTAACTATATTTCTTTCAATATATACTCATACTTATTGGTTGGCGGCCACTTGTGAGTTATGTAGCGATTTTAACTTTTCAGGAGTAGACGTAGAAATGTTTAAAATACAAAGCAAATCGTGTTTTAGTTTGTTATTGAAGCCGTATGGTTTATACATAGATATTATAAAACTTGCAAACATATTTTTTAAAACTCACAAACTTAATGGTAAATAGAAAATTTTTAAATTGTGTTGTATTCGCAGTAAAAAACCGACAAAATGTTTAATTCAAATAATTTTATGATTTATTTCAGAATTTTTGATACTATATTTTCAAGCTTCACGCGTATTATTTGGTAAAACATTATACTAACTTTATTGAAGAAACTATGAAATCAAATATATATTTTGTAAAATAAGGGTGGGGGTATAACATAAAAATTCAAATTTTCCCGAAGTATTGAAACTGTGACCGCAATAAATTTCTTGCATCCAAAAATTCCTAAGTATGAAGTCTCGTTTTCTTTGGAACCCATGGAAATTCTAAAAATTTGGAAAAATAACGGTGGGTGTGTATAACTCGAAATTGTGAATTTTAAGTAAATTTTCAGATGGTGAATTTAGCTAAGCCGCCCTTAAATAAGCCCTTGTTCGTTTTTGAGAACAAATTTACAAACACACACACACACATACCTACAATTACTAGATTTTTCGGTTAATATATTATCGGATTAGTACAACTTTGAGCTTTACTGTTCAAAAATAATTTAACACAAATAATTGTCAGTCCTTGTCATGAAGAATTGTCAATATATATATTTTAAAGCACCAACAAACATAAATTTTGTGTAAAAAACACTCAGTCAATCCGATAGTTTATTGTATAGATTACACAAGCATATAGGTCGGTACAAAAGACACTGACAATAATTAGAAATGATTGTTTGTATAGGTACTATAAACTTATAAAAATCAAAGAAAATATTCGCATTGGAACTCAATCTCAAATTATTTCGTATAATATATACATAAAACTCTCTAACTACGCAATCATATTAAATAGCATATTCTTAAATAATTCAGACGGAAATTGTTGTATCAAATATTTAGTAATTCCTCCAAGTAAATACTTAACAAGCCTGTAATCAGTGTCCATGTAAAGCACCATTGTTTTAAATAATTTTTGCTTGTGTTTAAAGTATAAATATTTAGCACTCAATAATAAACAAAAACATATTTTATGTGTTGGTCGATTTTTTTTTTGTTTGTTTAATAATTAAAATAACAACAGTATTTTCAAGTACGCTTTAATTTCCAAGATGCACGTCGGGTCTATATTTTGTACCACGTTTGTATGACATTAGTTTATTAATTATAAATTTTTTTTTTTTTTTTCAGTTTATCAAATCGTTGTATACGTACTACATGGTACTAAGAAAAATCCACCTTGAAACCACAAACGATTTATTATTAAACGATGAAATAGTGTCTAAATAAATTTGTACTCATTTTCATTATGAAATTTAATTTATTTTCGACAAAAATAATAAGTTTTAACTGTTAAACATGTATAACAGTTTAAAGTATCATTTTATTTATCGTTATGTTGCAGTAGGCACCTATATAGTGTATTGGTACAAATAATAAGTAGTATAATATTATTTATATATACATATATATATATATATATACATTACGTTTTTTTCAACAAACTCAAAGTCCATAAGAACACAAATCAATACTACCTATATTATTGTATCGATGGTGCGGAAATGGTAAAAAAATTAAAAGATGAGTAAACTAATACCTATTTTAATTTGTAAAATTATGGTACAAAACAAATTTTTGTAACATATAGGTAAGCCACTTTTTTACTTTCAGACAAAGTTACTTATAAATTCATAAAACGTTTCCCGATAAAACGCAGTCGAAGTATAATTTTAACGTCAAAGTGTGTTATTATATACATAGAATACAAATTAAATTATTAATTGAGGTTTTAATTATATAGTACCTGCCTATATAGAAAAATAAAACACTAATATGTTATGTTTAATTATAGCTTTAAATAAAGTTTGAAAGTCTGTAATTTTGTAAAAAGCATTTAATTTTATAATTTTTTCGTTGTATAAATGATGTTTTCGTATAATTTAAAAAATCGATAAACGCTGCACATAAACGTTTATTGTATATTCATGCATTTGCTATATGAAACGCACAGAACTTCTTATGAGAAGACAGACGAGTTCTTGTTCAGAGCTAACGTTAAGTTGTACAAAGAAACATATTATTCAACCATTACACTGTATTTGTCGTAAATTGTTCTGTACGATTGTCATTCGCATAAACGTTTGCATATATAACGTTATATTGTCGACATGACGTTCAGATACAGCTGAACACTGAATTATAATAGTTAAATTTCAGTATTAATATTTTAAATTACATTACAGAGTACAGATAGTAAGTAATAATATTTGTTCATATTAAAGTTAATCTTAAGTAGGTAAGTAGGTAAGTATCTAATAACAAAACCCAATTTACATTAAATACGTTTTTAGTATTATTTAACTCAATAGATCTTACAAAAGTAAGTTTTCTTTTCTTTTTTTTTTCCTTTACTATTTTAATTTCGACGGCATTGTATTATTGTTTCAGTAATGTTTTATGTTTACAAAATACGTTCAATATATATTCATTATTTCAAGACGTCATTTTTTTCTAAATAATGATTACTCGATAAAACTTTTAAACGTGTCTTGAACATAATTTTATAAAATATTTTGTTTATATAACATTATATAAGAGTTTATCCGTTTTTTAGTCATCGAAAATAGATAACTTAGGTAACATTCAATATTGGAAATTCGTGAGCTTTGTAATATTATACTAACTAAACCTCAGCTGCAGACGGGTGATTTTGAAATTTCATTTGATTCGTATTATCAGTTTAGTGAATTCCAGTTGAATTTACCACCCGCTATGAAGTGTTGGATTTGAAAAACTGATTGATATTTTTGGAAGCAAAAATGATTTAAATGATACCAACACGCGCATTTCCCAATAGTTGAAATCCTATTACGGGTCACACAAACTCGTGGTGTAGCGTAAGTATAGTACTTTGGTCATAAAATGAGCATATACTATTTGCACCAATTTTTTAAACTTTAAACAAACACTGCAGTGACTTTATTGCAATAAAAATATACAAATGCTACAGATACCATTAGATATAGGGCTGTAGACAATGGTATTTTTAAGGGTTTTCAAAATGTTTTAGTTTAAACAATTTCACAATATTTTTAATGAACTGTGTGGTGGAATAAGTACTTTAAAGAGTATAAAAATATGTATGAATTTTACCAACATTTTCTTTAGTACGTTTTATTAAAATTGTTTTGTTTATGATTATACAAAGTTATATTGTATGAAGCAAAATCACGCGAATATACTAATATAAAATTCGCTTTGCCATAGCTCAAGTTTCAGTTCCATTTCTCGTAATCACTGTAAGCAATTATGTAATTGTTGATTTTTGTTGTACCTATAAAATTATAGTCCTATTTTCAAATTGTAACTATATGTAATGTTTACGTTTTTAATTGTATTCTCTCCCTACTTCTGTAATACTACTTTGATAATATGTACACACATAAATTATTGGACTCGTTTTGTTTACTATAACAAAAAAAATTAAGTTTAAAAATTGTCAGTGCAAATAGTTGACCCAAAGGTGCAAACTATACGCTCATTTTTCGTATACGCGTAATAGGGTATCACCACATCAAGATTTTTTACAGAAATCAGGGATACCCCGACAATACTATGTCTGGCGATCTGAGCACTGCAATCGGGTTATGCCGTCTTTTGGGCTTGTTCCCGCCGGAGACCGGTTCACGGTACGTGCGAATGGCGTACCGAACGTACCAGACGATCATCTTCACGGTCATGTGTCTCGTGTCCACGTCTATGACCATTCAGTTGTTCACGGCGCCAGACATGAACCTTTTAGCCCGGACCATCGACATGTGGACCGTGTGCTGGACAGGCCTGTATAAGTGGTTTTACTTGGCCGCATTCGTCGACGAGCTCCGAGCGTTCCACCGATTACTGAATGCCACGCAGGATCAGGCCATCGTGGCTCGAAACATGGTCACGCGACGGGTAACCCGCATCATCGAACATCCGACCCCGAAGCTGATTCCCATAGCTAGCAACGCATATGCATTCAGCGGATTCGTCCTGGCCGTCTTCTTGTCCCTCGGCGCCATGATCACGTATCCAAAAGGGTACGTGTTGACAGTAGACAGTACACTTTTGAAGAGTATTTAAAGTGTTTAAGACCACGGACAAGAAAACGTCAAGGTATTCGCGGTCGTAAAATTTTCGAAAATTGATTGGTCATCGCGGTTACCATATCTCAAAAAATAATCCATAATTCAAGAAATTCTTCAAATAAAGTACTATCTTGGTTCCAAATTTTCCAAACGATCGGACCACACCTTATACTCGAAAAAATTTTAGAGGGAAACAAAAAACCGTCATGGTAAAAACAATACTCTGTATTGTATTACCTACTATTGAATAATACTATTGTGTTATTACCTGATGATACATTTCTAATAAAGATAATATTAATTACACATTATTTTACTATAATAGTACTAATATAGTAAACCTACATTATGTTGTTTAAATTATACAGCGATCGCTCCGAGTTTGAATACTTCAACGACCTGAGAAGCTATCCTTTATGCTGTTGGATTCCTTTTACAGTGATCAACTATTGGACATTCGTTTCATTGTGCATCCTTATGTTTTTGGTGCTTTTGTGTGCCATTTCTATGTATTTGATTATCGACACCTACTTCTTTGGTGCTATATACATCATCGGTAATCAATTTGATTTGCTGACCGAGACGCTTTCAGCCATAGAACATTCTGTCCACAGTGGTTAGTATAATTTATACAACAAAATGGTAAATATTATGTAATACCTATTAATTAATATTTAAACACCACGAATCCCCAATACGCGTGCGTCTCTTTCAATAACTTCATTTCGTAATTTGTATTTTTGAAAAATTATTTCTTCAAATCTCATTTTAAGACATAAGTTCACTGTACAATTATATTTTTTATATAGTATTTCAGATCTGTAGAATACCGAATGTAATGAAGAGTCTTGTTTTTACAATTCAATACAATGCTTAAATTCGTTGTTGAAAAAAATAAAAACTGATTTTTTTTTTTATTTGCATCCAAAAATATTAAAAAATCAGCCAAACAGCTGATATTTTTAAAACGCACAAAAAACCATTGACGAAATGGTGATATTTTAGTACAATGCATAATAATATCAATGGTGACATTTAACAAAAAACAGAAATAATTGTCCAAAATACTTAAAATTTTTACAAACTTATTACTAGTTTTCAGCATGTATATAATAATCCACAAAAAAGTATTTTGGAGAAGTAAAAAAGGCTTTCTGTTCGTAAGTTGAAGTGATTAGGAGAAAAGATAGAATTTTGATGTTAATATAAAAGTGAAATCAATCTCAAAATTCAGTGCCGAAAAAGCCCATGGTTGAAAAAGTAGAATTTAGAGCTTAATAAAGAAATGAAATCAATACCCAAGTTCTGAGCCAAAAAGGCACATTGTTGAAAAAGTTCCTGAATTTTGAGGTTAATAAAGAAGTGAAATCAATCCCAAAATTCTGTGCCTCAACTTAAAAAAATATCAATTCACAAAAACGTCAAGAAGTTTGTTAATATCATATGCCATTATATATTTTCAATTTTGAGTTATATTATTTTAGTTTTGACGTTAGTCATGATAAAACCGATATAATATTATGACACAATTATTATAGAACATAATGTTGATTCTCCAAATGATCAGCTACTACCATTTGACGAAGAATCCCAGTCCAAGTGTTATTCTTTGCTTTCAGAATGTATAAAACATCACGGATTAATTCTGAAGTAAGTTTATACTATACCAACTACGTTTTGTTTTAACGCAAGAAACTGTCACTAAACGTGTGAAAAAAATATTGTCATATATATTTTAATTTTTTCCATAATCTTTAACTATTTGACAGCGTTCTTGATGAACATCAAACATCTATCGAACCTACTATATGTTTATCATTGTAGAAGTCATTTCTAAACTCATTTTGTATTGCATGTGTATGATATAAAATATTTTCTTTATTTCATCCATCTAGTCACTCCGAACTTCCATCTTAACATATTTCCAGTAAGCACATCTCTTCTTTTAAGGAGGCTGCACGCGGTGACCTGGGGGAAACCTCTATAACTCTCACCCCACGCAGAATGGGACCATTTCCATAAATTTTTTTCTTTTTACTGAAAAGGAGATGACTTTCTACAGTCCGCATTAGACTTTTCAAATCCTAGATTTCTAATTTTTTAATAGATGATAGTAGTTTGAATTAGGCCTGATTTTTAACCGACTTCAGGAGGAGGTTGCACAATTCGACCTGTCAGGATTTTTTTTTTTTTTTTTAGGTATATCCGGCCATAACTTTTAAACGCGGGCATCGTTTTTAACTCGGTTTACGTTGTTTGGTAGGGTTTGACTTTATAGTGGTCCCATACAAATATCTTTAAAAAATTGAAAAACTCTAAAAAAAATTGCAAGCAAGCGTCGTGTATGAAGGACCGTAGAAATCACGTTTTGGCTTAAATCAATACTCGAACAGTACCATTATTTAAGCACAATTAAATTTCCTACAACCATAAATGCAAAATATTGTTTCACTCTTTGTATTTATAAGTGTATAAGCAAAAAAATATTGTATGATAAAAAACAGAAATAAAAAAGCCAAAAAAAAAAGAAAGTAAGCGCCGGGATCAGTCTAGTTCTCGTGGGTAGTTTGACGGGGTAGCGCCTACGCTTTGGGTGGGTCACTAGTTTAGAGGTTGTGGTTTAAACGCATTATTTAATTTCTAAGAGCAACGATAAATCATTGCCTTCGAAAATACGATTCTAAACGAGCTCAGTTGTCTAGTATACGTCGTGGTAAAAATTTAACAATAAATACTTTTATCAAATCTGTATGTTTCCCACTTTAGTATTATGTAAAAGTTTCAGCTTGGTCCGATTTTTATTTTGAACTATTTGTTCCCCCCATAAGAAATACATGGCCGCCCGGAATGACGAGTCTTATGACCAAATAACAACGTCAAATCGGCTATAAACCAAAATTGTGTATACCAATGTGTTAAGCCACACATGTAGGTTGTATTAAAGTTTTGAGACTTAAACATAAAAACTAAAGGTTTCATGGAATAATAACTGCGTAAAATTCTATAAAGTTCCATAACTCCCTTAAAAATGATCTAAACCGATTGGAAATCAAACAGTAAACTCGTTAAACTCTTTAAAAAGAGTCTCATTAAAATGACATATAATAATTTCAAGTCGAATGGAGCACTTCAAACAATTTGACCGTTTTAACGTATCGTGCGTTAAAATTGGTGCAGGTTTTCTACAAGAACTTTTGATTAAAGAAAAACAAAAACAAAAAAAAAACATCATTGTGAAACCCAATACATTCTTTGCAAACGCTCAGAACCTAAGAACGACGATAAATAAAATTTGTAGCTGTCTATCGTAATAAGACAGTTCACAGTACCTCTTGGTTTTTCGGTATGGTCATTGATATATGACCATACTGAAAAACTTTATTGAAATCAGATCATTCAAATACAGTCAATTTCGTCTATTTAAATGCATTGGAAAGTGGAAAAGATGACTAAATTTTACCCCCTAAAAATATAAAAAATAGGCACTTCCTTAAATGCTTTATTCTGTTTATAATTTATATGTTATGTTATATTTTATTACTTTCTATGCTCCTACTTAACATTCCCATTCATACATAATAGTTCTTCACTTTTGTTAATTATTACAAAGTCAATTATGACTTCAGATTATTATAGACACATATTATTGTTAGTATAGCTTTTATGTTTTTATAATATAAAAATTACGAAACAATTTTTTTTAATTTATTTCTTATAGAGGTAAGTACTTACTTTTTCATTACTTAATCCTCCTTTAAATGACAATTTATAGAACATTGTCTAATTTTATTTCCTTTGCTCCTCATACACTATATGTACTCCAAACATTTTTATATTTATAAAAAGTACATTTTTTTAGTGTTCTTAATTGTACGAGTAGAAATATTTAAATTTATTTTCAAGCTGAATAGGCTTTTTTAAAAAATTGTTTGTTACTTAGACTTTGATATGGTATTTTTTGATTTTTTCAAGCTAAAGAACAATCCGTACATGGTACTATTAAAATATTATTTTTAATTATTTGAACTTAGCTAAATAAAAAAGTTTACCAAACAATAAATAAATGAAAAATTAAATAATTGTATGTGGAAAAACTTTAGTAAAACAAGAATATACATACATACCTGTCATGCGGTTGAAACTAGTATATTATAATAACACCTAGCATATTTAATTGTAATAAATTAAATTTATTCATAAATTTATTTAGTCTTTTATGACAGTATATTGTATGTCACTTGTCTGAAAAAAAAAAAAAAAAAAAAAAAAAAAAAAAAAAAAACATAGCTAATAGGTAATTTCTTTATATTGTTAACATTTGTGGCTCTGATTTTTTATTATTATTTGTTTTGTTAATAGATGTTTACGTAGCTTAAAAAACATATTCAACACCCTGATAATTTTTGATTATTTGCATGCGGTTACTTCAGTAACATTCGCTATGTTTCAAACTACGGTAATTTTTTTAAATTTGTTGTGCCAAATATCATGCGTGTTCAAAAATGTTTAATATTTTTGACTTTTAGACCAGCATAGGTATCGGAGAAACAATTGGTCTCTTTACTTTTATACTTATCAGCCTAAACCATCAATTTCTCAACAACTTTTTTGGAGAGTATATTATACAAAAGGTAAATCTTGGACATTCTCACATTATAAAAATGAAAAATAAGGTAGGTAGGTTTTAACTTTTATTTCATTTTTTAGCAAGTAAACCAACACATAGCTGCATACAATTTCCCGTGGAGGTGCATCAACAAAAAATCTCGACAACTTTTGAAAATGATCATGTGCAGGTCAAACAAACCGCTCGTGATTACTGGATTTTATATGTATAAATTATGTTACCATTCGTTTATTGCGGTGAGAAGCTTTATGTAGCAAATATTCAATTTTAATGTATATTTCCGATAGTAATAATTATTAATACGACTACCCACTAAAATAATTTCAGATTTTAAAAAATATTTGTTTGTACTTCCAATCGCTTATTTTATTTTATAAGCATATAATATGAACTTCAATAGATAATAATTATCACTGTTTAAATAAAAAAAGGGAGTAAATATTATAAATCAGATTGGAAGATTGTTGGGGTAGGTTACATGGTAGATCAATGTTTTTAAAGTTTTGTAGTTTAAACGTATCATATAATACCCAATAGTACCTGAAATGACAAAAACAATTTTGAACAAGTATAGGGTACTTACCTCCTGGGGGCATTACTTTGTTGTATTTTTATTAGTGCTTTCATAGAAGAACAAATTATTATTTTAGAGTCAGGATGCTCTCAAAAGATTTTAATTAAAATTCAGATAAACATTTTATTTAATATTATAAATTTTGTATCTATATGTTTATTGTTTATATGAATTTAATTTTTACAGTTTGTCAAAGCGCTGTACACATACTACATGGTATTAAGAAAAGTAAATCTTGAAACCAAAAATTAATTTTTAGTAAATAATCACCGAGAAATTGGTTTTTCTTTAAACATTTTGATTTTAAATTAAACTTTAGTGTTATGGAACAAAAAAAAATGTTCAACTTTTTTTGCATTACTTATTCTCTATTAAACATAAACAGCTTCACCTTACACTGTACGTGGCGGATGTGTGCGTCTATATATTTTAATTTTTTTTTTCAGAGTTTGTAAATAATTTTGTATTCGTTTTGAAAAAAACAAAAATGTGTAATATCCTCTGACATAGTTCAAGATTATTTGTGGCTCTCATCCAATATGATGACCATACTGCAGCTAACTTATAGCTTTAATAGAGAAAATCAGTCGTAGATTCGCGCTGAAGATGACAACATGGTTGTTGAAATATGTATACGCAACTAAAAAAGTGTATTATTTTGTGATTCGGGTATTTTATTTTTAATGTAAATGGTCACAAGTACTCAAGTATAATTTAGCTTTAAAAGATTTCACTGTTATTTTTAAATATATATAGTAGGTATAGTTTAGTCGTATGCAGTAAGAGTGCCATTGAAATATTATGCGTTGGTTATAACTTATAACACAATGTACACATTTCTTTGTTTTTTGAAATAACAATAGGATTAATATGATTTAATTAAAAACTACCTAATTATTCACAAAACACAACCGAGTTATAATTTTTACTTACTGACCATTAATATTGTCTACATTGAGCATGAAGCATATTAATTGAAATACCAATAATCATAAGCATTAAGAGGATGTGTGACACTACACGGCAGTTTTTAAGGGGTTTGGTATAGACATTTTTTGAACTTAGAACATTTAATACTTTCAATGTAGATATTTATACATATATATGTATATATATATTTTAAATAATTTAAAATATACATATATATGTATATATATATTTTAAATAATTTAAAATGATTTCCATGTTGACACATAATATTACCATTTATTATTACGCAATGATATATTATATACTGAATTAATATATTTGTGCAGAAAAACTGGTTTGTGCGGTACGAAATTATTCTGTAAGTAATCATAATAACGTAATGATCATTATTTTCTATAAAACAGTGTTGTAATTTTTTTTTTTTTTTTTCTAACATTAATAGATTTTAAAATGTTACTGTGTTAACACTTGTAAAATTGTAAGTTGTTTAGTTGATTATAAAAAAAAAATAATTAAGGTGTCAAAAATGACTAATCTGCTTTATCGATACATTTTTCCTCTTTAAAATAAAAAAAACCATCCTTCTACCATAACAATGCTTAGAATAAAACTGTCTTGTGTAAACTGTGTTTTTACACTTAAATTACAGAGGGGAATCACGTCCACACAAAAACAAGTAAAAAATATTTTTATTTTTAAGGGTAACAACCTTTAAGACCAGCCTTTAAAGTATATACGCTCTCATCTATCTCTATCCTCCGCTACTTCCCTCTATAAAGATCCAGTTTAGTTTCTATTCCTCCTACATCATTAACAACACAATTCTCCCATCTTAAGCGAGCTCTTCCCAAGAGTTGTATTCTTGCAGGATTGTTTTTGATTACAGACTACAGTACTTATCATTAATCCCTGTTTCCTTCATGAACGCCCATTTCAGTCTTCTCTATTTATAGTTCTTCAGTCTTTTAATCTGCCATTCGACTTCTTGTATTGCTGGGGAAAGGCAGAAAAAAAATTAACTTACAAAAATAAAAAAATTTACGTTGTTTACCTATATGCGATCAAGCAACTACCTGTAGAGGTGGTAAGGAGCCTGAAAATTAGATGCACGCGCCTATCAACATATGTATACATTATCATCATAGACCTAATAAAACATCTTAATTTTTATCATACATCAAAAACTAGTGACAAAGAGGCAAACAAATGCGAGTCACAGGCGATTTCTACCTCCCAACAATATATCGGAGGGGAGGGTTATAATAATAGCCTGAGACGATCATTGCCTAGTGCGCAACAGGTGATTACTACCCCAAAATAAAATTACCAAAGACGGGTATTATAAATTACTTGATTTTTAGAGTAAAAGATATCAAAAAATGAAAACACATATTTAATGAAAAAATCTTTACTTCCTTTTATTAAAATTATTCTGTCAACTAAAAAGGATATTTTAAAAATACAATTAAGTCAAAAAAAATGTTAAAGTTACTTAACACTAGCTGGTATAATTTATACGTTTGTACGGTAAAAATATATTTATTGGTGTACAACAAATTGTCAATTGAATGGGGTTAATTAATTAATTAATTAATCAATACAAATGAGGATGTATTGAATACATGGGAACCCCACCATGTATTGGCCACGGATCTAAGCACTTATAATGTCATTAAACTGATCATATGTTTTGTAGATGGTAATTTTTTCTTCTGCAGTCCATTTATAATGACTTTTTACATGTTTAACTTCACTAGATAAAATGTTTAGAAATGTTTTCATCCTGAAATGCCAAGTTGTTTTAAACAAAGGATAGGCAGTCTGCAAAAAAAAAAATTAAAAATTAAAAAATAAGAGATAGAAAAATAATACTAACAGACTTACACAAATTTTTACAACATATAGAAAATTACCTAAATTTTAAAATGTATAAATCTGAAATGTAGTTTTTTACGTATTCTATTAAACAAAACCTACACAGCTATTGAAATACTAGAGTTACATGAAGACTCTATGTAATTATTGTAAAAAAAAATATTTATGATAGTTATAGACAACTAATTACCTATCTTATTTTGAAATAACTTTTTTTCTTTATGTTTCAGTAAAATTTTTGACTTTGTACTTTTAACAATCATTTATGAAACAAAATATCCATTTTAACGATTCTGAACTAAGAGAGCTAAGCTTAGAAGATTAGGTATAACTTTTAATTCAATAGCAGCAAAGATTGACTAAGTATCGAGTACAAAAATATGAATCAGAAAATCCAAACAAAATATTTAATAGTAGATAATTAAATACTGATTATTTACAATTAAATGACGTCGTTTAATTTTGTCATCTATGTCTTGGTCCATATAGATTTGAAGATAGCGCATCAATTCTTTTGGGTTCTGTTCTATCAAACAGTAATAAAAAAGTATTTGTGAAATAACAATTAGTCTTCTCTTTGGGCTAGGAAATTCTTGACAAATCATATTCAGTGTGTTTACAAAAGGATATCGATCTATAGTTTGTAACAGGCATTCAACTTTTACTAATAGCATTGCACTATTGAAGTGTCCTGAAGCCATTGCACGAGCTAAATGCATTTTTGCTTTTTGATAATCCTAAACAAATAAAAAACAGGTACATTTTAAAAGTTATTGAGTGTCTTAAAAGTAAAACATAATAATAGCTGTTGTAGCCTATCTAGGTACTTACATTATGGACTAGGTAATATTTTCCTAAAGCTTGATCAATATGGCTGTGATTTTGTCCACTTAGTATTTTAATTACATTTTTAGTATTGTTTTAGAATGAAACATTTTTGGACACTCAACACAATTTAGTAAACAGGAACGCAAAAGCTTAATATCATTTCCAGCTAACTCGATTGCTTTGCTATAAAACACATTAACACAAAACAGTATTTGACAGTGATTAAATAATTTAATTTAGTATAAACTATGTCTTACTATGAAAGATCTGAAGATAACTGATAAAATTGTTTAGATAATTCTGGATTTTGGTTTATTTTATGATTCATTGCAACTTCCTTGTACAGTATAGCAGCTTGAATTATTGTTTGTGGATTACCTTTAATTTCACTTAAAATATTTGCTGCGTCTATTTCATGTTCATCGGGCATTTGTCGTGTATCCTTATAACGCCTCACGCGTCCTTTGGCTTTTAACCATATTAAAATCCAGTCGGGCTCAGTAGAATGAAGATTCCTTGCTTGTTCAGCAAACGTTAGTCCAATGTCATTTCCTATTGGAGGGTACTCCATAAACACTCTACATTTGATTGCGCAAATTGCAGATTTTTCATATTTATTTAAACTATTTGCTGGTTTAACATCCTTCATTATCTAAATAGAAAACCAGATTAAAAATCTTAAAAAAAACAAAATAACTTAAAATGTCTCTCAATAATTAATATTTAATATTGTCACAACCGTCTTAATATATACCAATTGCAAATCAAATACTTTTACGTATATATATTTTATAAACAGAAAATTTACCAACATGTTTAGTTTGAATAAAAACAATCACGTTATAAAAATAAAAAATAAGTAGGTAGCTAACTATACCTATAATATATTTAAAAAATATATTTATAAGGTAATTGTTAAGTATTACTTTATCTAAGATCTTTAATTTTACTTATTTTATTTGAACAATGCAAGTAACAATAGACACATTTTAATAATATTGTCAAATATAAAAAATTCACTATAAAAATCCAACAAAAATGTGAATGGTAGGTATCTATAATTGTTGGCACCTTTGATTATTGTATTTTTTCTTTTACAAAAGTACATATCTAATTCTGGAACAATATATTTTTATGGTAAACAGAAGCAAGTAAATTTTATGAAATTATAATTAATAATTACTATTTTATACCTTGAAATACCTACCTAGTACACCTTTTCATGAACACACAAGAATTTTAAATTCTAAATTTATTACCGTGGTAACATAGTGCAGCCATGAGGGAATTAACAAAAATTCATAATGCCTAATATCTGTATTGTATTATTTAAACATCCAAACTTTACTAAGTGTTAGTTAGACTAAATAATATTACATAATATTTACCTTTTCAGAATCAAGATTTAGTGTAAATGAAATATAAGCATTGGTGGCCCGAACAATATGTTTGTAAGCATTAGAGTACAGCTGTTTTCTTGAATCTTCAAATTTACATGTCTCCATAAATTTGTCAATAGTTTGAATTTTCAATAATGATTTTTCATAATTTCCGTTGACATAATTTTCGAAACAATTGATTAGTCCTAAAAAAAATCTAAAAAGGAATACACACTTTATATTGTTTATTTACAAACATACAATACCGGATACAATACCATAAATACTCTATATATATTTTTTCTACTTTCTATTTTATAAGATATCAATCGGAATATAGGTTATTATAAAAATATTCAAAAATTTTAACTAAAACATATTTTTACAATAACTTGATGGCTATAGATTTACAGTAGTCTACTCAAACAATGTGTTTATATAAACTGTCTCCATTTGTCTGTGTCATTTCTTTGTGATTTTCTACATAAATATTTTTATAAGACAGCGCCTGTTATTTTGATCATCTTAATAAAAGTGTTCTAGTAGAATTGTGTTATAGCTCTGATATGTATTGTTATTCATTGACGTGTTTAGTATGCCTATTATTATAGTACTTTTAATTTTATCCTATTATATAAAAGACAAATTGATAACAGCCTAAAAAAAAGGTAACCTATTAATAAAATTGGTATTAATGTGGTCAATTATTAATAGTCCCAACTTCCGACTGAGTATTTGGGAGCTAAGTAATTGACTCTTTTGAGGAATGTCTGGAGAAAAATACTGTCAAAGGTAGTACACATTAAGTTGCTTGACCCTATAGATTACATAATTAATATTTTTTTTTTTATTATATTTAATGTAAAGTATATACTTAGAATACCTTTCATCGCTACACCTAACAATATATATATACATATATATATATATATATATAAAATTCATATTTCAATTTTAAAAATAAAATTAAACTTGATTTTAAGAAATTAATATTTTAAATTCAGAGAAACATGGAGGGAAATAGTGGAAGCAGCAATAGGTCTAAACTGCCTATAATAAACCGAAAAAAAAAAAATAAAATATTTTAAATTCTATTTCAAAAAATTGTATTTTGAATACTAAAATGGTTCGGCGGCGTTGGGGGGAACGAGTTTCCTAATACTTCCCCGGCGCCACTACTGCCAACGGCACAAAGTGTTCCCAAGCGGTCACCCATTCAAGTACTATCTACGCCCGACATTGCTTAACTTCAGTGATCGGACGGAAACTGGTGTATTCCACGTGGTATAGTCGTTGGCAAAACAATCTAACATAATCTAATCCAACCTAACCTAATCTACCTACTTATAGAAAGACGAAAAAAATTAAATAAAAGTCATCTCCTTATAATTTATTTATAAGAATTATATCTCCTGGGACATAGCTGTTTTACATATTCAGCAAGTCTAAGTCAAACTAGTCAGTTGTCACTACCCCCCTTAATGCACCATTAGGGTGAAATTAATAAATTAAGTATATTATGTGTTAACTATTTTAACCACAAACATCTTTAACGATGATTTACAAAATGAAATGTATAATGTGAAAATGTTGTTGAATTTTTTCTAAGGATTGTACTCTGTTAAAACAATGTTGTAATAGCTTTTTTAGTACCAAGTACATAATTACTAAAAGGCCAAAAACCATGAAATTTCGACAAATGTTTAGCATATTATGTACTTACCTACTAAAATACCTAGTAAGTACAAACATGTAAGTACCTAGGTATAAACAAACTAATAAAGGAATAAAATTTCAAATTACTTTGACTATTTCCCCTATTTGACTATGTTTGAAGTTTAATTTTTTTCTATTATGGTTATAAAAAAAGTTTTCTGTATTAATTATGTTTAATAAATAACCTAATTATATTTTTGTATAGCTAACCTGTTTATATTAAAAACGTTATCTTTGACCGCAATAAGTTCATATTTCTCTTGTACTACATTAACAAGATCTGCCATCCGATTTTGACTGATTCCCGTAAGTCGTTTAATGTCCCATGAGAAAATACTCTCGTAATCGTCTACAATTTTGTTGAGCTTTGCCCGTGTCTTTTCATCTAATCCAAGCTCTTTGAATCGGACTTCATTGATGGATAAGAAACACATTTCGTTGGACAGCTGCTGCAGGCCATCGTCGTTACACCACGCAGCCATTTTTATGATTTTTTAACTGAGAGAGCAAAATATTGAATATTATTCATGATTTAATAATTTATTAATATGTACTATATATATATATATATGTAGCTAGCGCGTTACAGCTCGACCAACGAAACTACTCATGTTATTTCATGTAATTACCTCCTGATCAAATTAAAAATTAAAAATACCATAATAATTATAACAGATAACAACAACAATGACAGGAGTAAGACCACGCCTAATTTCTTTTTGAAATGTTTTGGTAATGAATATAGGATTTAAATTCGTTTTTAGTAAACAACTCGAATTTGGTTAATTTTTGCTTATGTTGTCTTTGTCATCTTTTGTGCTTATTGTAATTACATTTTTTACAGATTGTACGGCTCACAAATAAAAGTTAAAAAAAAGATTTTTCTGCAAAGTATGAATAGGAACATGATATCCACTAATTTTAGATTCATAACTCGTCTTCGCCACTGATCTCGTCAAACGGGAAGATCAGGCGGGCTTATGTATTACAGATTGCATACAATAGACAAAATTTAAAAATATTAAATTTTACGTTATCTGTGAACATACAGTGTATACTTACTTCCCAAGAGTAGTAACCAGCGTCGATTTAAATTTAACATCCGAATTTAATAAAATATAACAAACGGAAAAAAATTGTTGTAACCAATCGGACGCTAAACGTTGTAGTAAGCACGTGGCAGTAAGCATCACATTATAAAATTTAACACAGTCAAGATACCCCATCAATAAATACTTGGCGGCCATCTTCCCGTTGGCTAATCAGTGTGACCATACCAGAAAAACAAAATTTTAAATACACTTTTTTCCAAAAATATTTTAATTCTGTTTAGTTTTATCACAGAATCTACTTCTAGTTTTATTCTAATTGATCACTTACTTAAATTTATTAATTTTAAAATTAGTAACCGTGTACGATAAGTATAAATCAAGTACATA
>CM029359.1:3069588-3106648 GCA_017140985.1 Hormaphis cornu | reverse complement strand
TTTTATTTATTTTTTTTGTTGCATATTTTGAAGTTTTTTAGTTTTTGAGCCATCAACTACATATTATTCACATTTTACTGCATTTCACATTTGGTTTTAAGTAATAACAATTGTTATTACTTATTCTTATTTTTCTCCTTTGCCTTTCTCCCAACCACTTGTATTGATCCTTTCACATCCCCTACACACACCAACAGTCATAATTCATTATTCTCAATTGTTTCCATCCATCTCTTTTTTCAGTCTTCTTCTCCTAATTTTTCCATTGATTTTCATTTTTTAACCGCTGTTACTGCATTAGTGTCTTTGGATTATTAATAAGTATTATTTTTAACATAGTAATATTTTATTATCATATGTTAATGAAGAAATTTTTTAGGTAGAGTTTTTTATGTTGCAAATACAAAAAGATCACGTTGGACTAACTGGAAGCCATATGTTTCTAATGACCAGAAGATTTTTATTGACTGTAAGTATCGGCTATCGAGTATTACATGATATTTCATTGTATTATATTATATAGGTGGTAAAGTTGGATGTTTTGATAATCATCCTGGAAAACATGAAAAATAGTTTTTAAATAATTCATAATATCGAACTTTTATGAATTTCCTATGTTTGATCTCTATATTAGCAATTTGTTTCTCACTATGTTTGGAAAAAATGATAGCGTGTTAAAATTCAGCAAAAGAGGTTATTGGTGAAACTGAAAGTAGTATGCCAAAAAACAAGAAAACGTGGCAGTGGGACGAGGAGATCCAAAAAGTGGTAGCAAATATGATGAAAAAGCAAGAAAAGATTTGGCAGAAAAGTATTAATAGAAAAGATTGGATAGAGTATAAAAATGCGTGTAAAATAGTGAAGTGTGTGGTAAGCAAATGGTTAAGAAAAAAGCGAAAAATAATATAAAATAAATAAAAAAAAAAACTCTTGTGAACTCCGAGTGAATTACCTACATAGTTTTGGAAATTATTACAATTTTACTTAAATACTAACCACTAGATAAGCTTTAATATTTATTTGCCCATCGCCTACCTGTTATTGTTTTTTTTTTTTAATTAATACCTACAGGATTGGTTGGGTGGTAAGTAAATATACACATTGTATTACAAAATAATAGATACAGGTGACAAGTTACATGTTATACATATTACATAATGTTATTTTTACAGTTGCTTAAAGTTTGGAAGTAGGAAAAAATTGGTAATATTTGTGAGTCATCCTTTGAAAAAAAAAAAAAAAAATATGGTAATTGGGGCAATTTTATTACTTAAGACTTGAAAGTTTGTCAAATTAATTGAAATCTGCATTCAAAAATATTATATACTATATCTTAAATATAATAACAATCATAATACTTCACAAATGTTTTCAATTCGGTTTTAATTTGTTTTTTAAGTACTTAAGTATGCCATGATGTTCCAAACAACGGCTAAATAATAATATAATTTTTTTTTTTAGGTGTTTGGCACAATTGTCTCTTACGAAATACTACTGGTACAAATGAAAGGATTCACTTCTCGGAAAAACTCTTATTAAGAACTGAGAGTTACCCGCAGTGCCCAACCCCACTGCATTTTGATTTTTGATTTGTCTTCAAGCTTGATCATCAAACCGCCTTTCGGATTTTGACTCCACTGCAAAAATATTAGTTAAAGTTAGTCATTATACAAGATTAAATTTTGTATTGTCGAATTTAAAAAAAGTTTTATATTTTGACCAATGCATTGTTAGAAATATGAGTAAGTTTTTATAATTTTTATTTTTAAAATAAAACCAATACCTAAAACGATAAAACCTTAATCAATGAATTATTATACTATCATTTAAGTATATATAGTTATCAACAATTAAAGTATGATTATCATAGACAGGTAACAACAGGTCTGTGAAAAAAACACTTTTAATTGGACCAAGCTGAAACTTTTACATAATACTAAAGTGGGAAACATACAGATTTGATAAAAGTTTTTATTGTTAAATTTGTTTTTACCACGACGTATACTAGACAACTGAGCTATAGTAAAGGAAATAAAAAGGAAAAGATTCGAATGGGCAGGTCACGTGTGGAGGAAACCTGATGCTATGATAAAGACGGTTCTACAAGAGAATCCAAGATGGAAAAGACCCTAGGAAGACCTTGAATGCGATGGGAGGATTGTGTCAAAAAGGATGTTGCAGACTTCTACCCGGATGAAGATTGACATATGTTGGCACCAAATCGTGAAGGATGGAGGCAGTTATGTTTGGATGTGTGGTCTAAAAGGCCGTAAAAAAAAAAAAAAAAAAGTATAAGCTAATTATTATTTGCATGTACTTTGTATTTTATTTTTTTTTTATTGGGATCGATCTATAACAGATTTGGTATCAAATACTAATAAATTTTATTATTGAATGTAATTTTATTGTAATTTATGTAATGAAATAACCTCTAACATCCACCATCACTTAACGTTAAAAACATTGAAAACAAAAAAAAATATTAAAAATTTTTTTTTGAAAACCTGACTGTTAAAAAATATCAACTAGAAAACAAAAATCAAGCTTTATAAACAATAGAAAAGTGATTGTTGGATAAAGTATTGTAGGTGGTTACAAGCAAACAATTACGAAACATATTTGTATATATTTAATCCTTGCTCCGTTCAGAATTTCAAAAAAAATAATACTATGCTCTTTGTCACTCCCGCGATCAATACGAATCGAATGACACCTTATTTGTTAAAATCCGTCAAATTAATGTCCTAAAATTATTTCAATTTTATTGAACTTGCTAATTCACCATGGGATATGGCCCAGGATACCCCTACCTATATAGATATGCCACTGAAAGTTTGTTCACCTTAAGTGTACTGTTTGTCTCCAACATCTCAATAGACGAAATGTTCAATTTGTCCAAGCATGCGGAGTTCAGCAAACTGTCTTCGGGCCAATGCAAAACGATTGGATAAATGATCGATGAGATGTTTCCTTGCGTGTACCTATATTGAGTTCAGTTTTGGATTTTATAAGAAAACCATAAAAATGGTCATTATTTGGTAATTTCAAAAGTATATTTTCCTAATTTATTTACCACAAGTTTGGATTCTGTGTATCATTTTGACACTTTGACCAAGGCTTGCTGTTAAAAATCGATTCGCCGTTAACTGTCAACCATTGGCCGATTTGTAACAAACGCTCTTCGTGCAACGGAGGAATCATACCGTCGCTCGTCGGGCTAATGTTCAGCAAAAGATTACCTGACATATTATGAAGACATCAATAGTTAATCATTATAGATATATTTTGTGTTTTAAGTGGCAAAATTCAAGCAATATCTACCATCTTTGATGCATTTAAACGGAGAAAATTTACTGTGCAAAAAAATCTCTCACGCCAAGTGGAATGGTCTGTTTTTAATGATTTTTTATTTTACCTTTAAAGAAGAAGACATTTTACAGTCCGCATTGAACTTTAAATTTTGAATTTTCTGATAAAAAAAACACCAAAAATTTAATTGAAAAACTTATAAAAATTGACCTACCTAATTCAAACTATTATTATTATAATAAAGTCAAAATCTACAATTTGAAAAACTCCAATGCCAACTGTCAAAGTCCAATGCAAACTGTAGGAAGTCAATGAAAAAGTCCGTGGAAAAACAAGTCACACCTTTATAATCCTGTAATTATTAATTTGATAGTGTACCTACCTCCAAAACTGACTGTATGAACTAACTGTTTGATCAGATCTTGTATTGTGTATACATCCAATGCACGAGAGTTTCTTCTGTAACCCCATGAGTGCTTATCAATTGTCATAGCATTTTCCCATTTTCGGCCAACAATCTTTCCTGTAATATTAATAAGCGTCGTATAATCCATTAATCAATAATTTATACAGGTACCTATAATTCTGTATTCTATATTCCTAACTAAATACACATAACACCACTCAAATTAAATTTTTTATTGAAATGTATTTTTATGTAACAAAAAAAAAAAAAAGAGTGAAATCTCGGGTGCAAAGTTTGTTTGAGTAAGAGACTTCATTTTGGGTGGATCACTAAATAATTGAAAGTTATCCGATGTTTTTGTTAAATCTGTCAGCAATTTAGCTTACAAAAATTACGATTCTGAGCGAGTCAAATAGTGATTAGGTACTCAACATTTCTTAATTTAAAAGTTTTATAGTCGGCTGTTCTAATTTATTTCAAAATTGTATGACGTTTTAAATTCATTCGTTCCAAACAACGTGTGAAAACGTTACGGGATTATTTCCAATAAAGATTTTATGTTAGTTGGGGACGTATATTATAATTTTGGCTCCGTTACACTTAAAATTTAAATAAAAAAACAATTATTCAAGTCCAACAAAAAAGACTGCACCTGGTTGATATCTGTCGGCACAGGTTAAGAATCCGCCATGCTTGCATAGCGTATCACCACCCCATCTGTCGTTCACAACCACGGTGTCTTTAACGGGACTGTCGTTGTACAGCCAAGCGAGAAAGTTTAACGAATCCCAGTAAGTGTCCGGTGCTTCCCATTCACCATCTGACCATATGATTTCCGGCTTATAATGGTTCACCTGTATAAAACGAGCGAATAAGTAGTAACTATAATATTATGCAGTGCTCGAATTGGAAATTATATAGAAGTAGCCCTCTACAATCAAACATAACAAACAATTATAACCCAATTTGAAGAGCGAAAATTAAAAATGTCGGGGCTATTTTGTAATTTTTTTTTTTAAGATTTTTAAGTGATTAAGGGGGTTTAATTAACCCCCTATTATTTCTTATACTTTTTACACAAGTTTTTAACACAAAAAAATTTTTTATTTTGTTATTTTAATAATTCAAAAGTACAAATTATTTGTTTAAATAGTTCCATAAGCTAGAGCAGGGGTGGACAACTGGCGGCCCGTGGGACGCATCCGGCCCGCGAGCCTTTTTTATCTGGCCCACGTTACATTTTCAAATTGCATCATGCAATTTAAAAGTTTATCGTCTGTAACGTCTATAACGTCTATAATCAAAACTTACACTAAACAAATAACTATTTATATTTAATTAAATTATTTTTTATAACCCTTTTTGTATTACCTATTACATTATAAACAAAATAAATGCTAATTAAAATGTATATTTTGAATGACCTTTTTTTTTTTTGCTTTCTATGCTCTGGCCTGCTAGGTTTTAATTTTCTGAAAATTGGCCCTCAAGTAACTTTGAGTTGCCCATCCCTGAGCTTGAGTATTGGTGGCCTGTATTATTCTCAGGTACGTATTGCTTATATAAATACAATTTTAGGCCTGGGGTGCATACAATCTTAGAGGTTCTCAAGGGCTCATTATATGCCTACCAAAAACCTATAAATTGGGGCCCAAAACACAAGTACAGATGTGGGCCCGGGGTGCAGTTTTAATAATAATAAACATAGTATGCTGCAGTAAATTAATTATAATATAGCTATTGTTTATTATTTTTATTGTAGCGCAGAACGTATAGTTTTACCAATTCGTAAAGTTCTGGAAGCACTTTTTCGGTCACAAAACTACGAGTAGTCAAGTTTGCCTGTTTGTCCTGCATCCACAGCGGATTGAACCATTCATACAACGAATGGTACACTCCAAAACGAGTCACATTTAAACTTCTTATAGCTCTGCTCAAGTCACCTGTGTTCAATATTATCATAATATTAATACAATTTTCAAAATAATTATCGATAAAGCACTGCGTGTGTTGAATTGTGTACAGACCAACTAGATCTCTGTGCGGCCCAACGTCAACAGAGTTCCATCCAAACGATTTCTTCGACGGCCACATCGTGTAGCCTTCATGGTGTTTGGAGGTCAATACCACGTATCTAAAAAACACATTTTAAATCAAGATATTTACACATTTGAACAACGCTATACGATAATACAACGTATTTTACCCGGATACACCCAATTACAAGGTACATTAATAGATTACTAGAGACCTACTATATAGTATTATATAGCTGTGAAGTTTCTTCATTAATTTAAAAAAATAATAAAACAAAACACGAAGTGAATAGACGTTTTATTGTTCAATTGCAGTAATTTTTTGTAAAATAGACGTATCTGTCACATTTAAAATATGCCGCTACCTATAGGTATTTTAAGTGTTTATTTTATCGTTTAATGTTCATAACTATAACGGTCATTTGAAGTTATACTTTTTTTTTCATCTTGAGCGCTAACATTTTAAAAAAATTTCGATTTTTGTTCGTTATAATAGCTACTGCAGAACGTTTTTTGCGATTCATTACATAGAAAAGTGTGACTAAAACTAATATACTGAAAACTTTCAAAAACAATTTACAATAGGTACCTAATGAAATTTGTATTTTTAACCTAAATTGATGGATACCTATTATGATGTGTTGGACGTTCACAGCTGGGGCTATTTATACGTACTTTGCTTTGGAATCTTTGATGATGCTGGCCCATTGTATGGGATCGAAGAATTCCGCGGTGAACTGAGGACCAAATTCTTGGTAAGCGAATCCGGGTTTGTAATTTTTTGTCATAAAATTTACATAGGACGCGCCTTTTCTGCCTGTTTTCGTACAGAGTTATATACATATACACTAGTAAAATAATAGTATATTATAATAGGTAGGTATAACAATATAATTAGGTATAGCTATTATAGGTATATGTGTAAGATAGTTATATTTCAAAGCAAGTTTTGAAAAATGGTGCATGTTTGTCTCTATAGTGAGTCATAAATGCACGATATGTACCTACAGCAAAATTAATACTGAAATTCTTACACATTCAGTTGCGTATTTACGGATTTGTGTAGTTGGAGATGAAGAATGCAAAAATTGTGTTCGCTCCGCTTGCTATGTACATTTTAAGGGACTTTGAAAATTTTTCAAAATTTTTCGAAGTATAGAACTTTAAAATTTTCAAAAATTTCCATTTTTTTTTTTTTTGTGGTTTTTGTTCGATAATAAATTTAATTTTCGTCAAAAAGTTTTGAAACTTAAAAACAAGGTTGACAACAAGTATGTACATATGTTTCTAAAAAATTTTGAAAATCCATCGTCACAATTTTTCTTTTTTAGTCGTTTAAAGTAGGAAAATTTTTGAAAATTGGTCATATCTTTGACTTATTTGTAGAAAAAAATTCGTAACTCGCACGAATTTGTTGTTTAAGCATTTAAATGAAGATATGTAATGTAAAACAAAATTTGCTATCTGATAAAAAACATTTAAAAATAATCTGCCCAATAGATTCCAAACGCGTACAAAAAATGTGTTGAAAAACGGTGCAGTTTGGTTAAGACAATGAAATTACGCGCACTATTACGCAAATCGCAATTAATACTCCTCAACTAATGGTCCGAATGGTTTGAAATTTTCACACGTTATTTGAATTGATATTCTTTATACGTGGATACGTGGATTTTCGGAATTTTCGTTTAAATATTATTATTGTTAAATTTGATTTTTACCACGACGTACTAATATAGACAATTATTGAGCTCGCTCAGAAGAATCGTCCGTCAAACTACTCACGCGACCTAGAGTGATACCGTCTTTTGTATTCTCTTTTTTTATTTTTTGTTAAATTTTTTTTTAATATTATTAAAGTCAAGCACAGCTGACGCCACATTACGTGGCATTGGTTTTTTGGTGCTATATTATACTTTACCTCTCCAATTTATCCAAAACCATTCGCCACCGAACGCTGGGACCGAGTACACGCCCCAGTGTATGAATATTCCGAATTTTGCTTGATCGTACCACGTGGGCAGAGGTCTGCCGTCCAGGCTGCTCCAGTCGGCCACATACCGTCGATTGAATCCGTTTCGATCTTCCGGGGCGGTCATCAATGAGTCGGACGCAGTTGCGGCAAGAGAAACGACCGCGGTAAACACGACGAGTACCGCACCGGCTGTCGCGTCAAAATTCATTTTCCGCGTATTTCTCGTAGAATTTTCAGTTTTTCGTGTTGAAACACTGCTGGAAATACACATATATTACGACAACAATGACGGAATTAATTTAAAACAAAATATTATACGATGTGATGAGGTAAATACCCCAGCTACGCACATAAAAAAAAAGCCGAAATCACTCTAGAGTACTCTAGGTCGCGACGTCGCGTGCGGGTAGTTTGTTCGACGGAGCGTAATGACGCTTTGGGTGGATCACTGGTTTGGAAATTGTGGTTCGATAACGTATTGTTTAATATCTCTGAAAGCAATGATTGCCTTTGAAAATACGATTCTGAGCGAGATCGGTTAGGTCCATAATGCGTCCAGTATACGTCATGGTAAAAACTGAATTTAACAATAAAAATGGTCCGAAAACTGCGAAAGTCGTACATCCGCGTTTAAAACAAATACTATAATTCGAATAAAATACGTAATATGGCCTACCGATTATAATGGTAGGTATATCGGTTTCAATTTGATCGGACAAATGTATATATATATACTCGCGCCATCGGGTCCTTTAGTATGAATTTGTGCGTTTTCGGACCCGCAAAATGTGTAACATAATATTGTGTTTAGTCTCTGACGTTATAAAACATATTACAGGTAATGTTACACGTTATCTGGGTGCAGACGGGGGCAACATATTTTGTTACATTTATTTTTTTTTCAAACTTTTTTGTCCTTTGGCCATTTAAATTCTTAAACCAAACAGTGTCCATTCTCAAAACAGTACCTACCTGGATTTTTACAACTAATACGTATAAAAAATTCTCATACGCTTGAGGTAGGCGGCTCGAACCTCTCGTTTCACGTTTTTAGGAGGACCAAGTCCTCCACCCCGATTTCCGCCTATATTGCATACAATTATAATATAATTTAAAGTTACCCATATAATACAATAAATTACTTACGAATTGATCGTATAGACTTCAGCCGTATCGCACGCACTATTATAATATATTATGTATATATTTGAACCAAATAATCAACTGTGGTGCCTTCTACATATTGCCGATTCAGTGACACCGGCAGTATGACTGAGAAACAATTTATACAAATGCAACAAGATATATATATATTCATACTTATTACGTATATATTTATATATAGGTACAAAACGTACTACGTGAGTAAGTGGTTTACTCTCATACACAGCGGCCGAGCTTGATTTTTAAAAAACGATCGCGCGTGCGTATAATATGCGTGTGAGAACGACCATCGGCGATGTACCTATATATGGGTGTGCATGGCGTAGGTGCTGCAGGCAAGGAGGAGGAGGCGAGCATTGACCACTCCAGGAATTTTCATTTTATCTTATTTATTTGTAATACACCTTAACATATTAGATTAGATGTATATATATATAATGAGAGTTGTTCAATGTATGTGATGGCGAATTAAATAATATTCTAATATGAATATAATATATATCTGGGACTAAAATTCAATATGTTGGGCAAGTTAGTGAAAAAAATCAACCGCGATAAGTTGAGTTAGTTCAATTCAATTGCTTTGAGTTAAAAGTTAACAACGAAAAAAATTAACTAGATAAGTCAAGATAGAAAATGAAATAAATGGTTTTTTTTTTTTGCTAAAATATTTACTAGTTGTATAATACACATATAGTATTTTCAACTTGCCTAAATAGTTAGGAAAATAAATGATCAAAATAAAAAAAGCCGGGATCAGTCTATGTCGCGTGGGTAGTTTGACGGGGTAGCGACTACGCTTTGGGTGGGTCACTAGTGTTTAGAAGTTGTGGTTTAAAGGCATTATTTAATTTCTGAAAGCAACGATTGCCTTCGAAAATACGATTCTGAGCGAGCTCAGTTGTCTAGTATAGGCCCTGGTAAAAACAAATTTAACAATAAAAACTTTTATCAAATCTGTATCTTTCCTATTTTAGTATTATGTAAAATTTTCAGCTTGGTCCGATCTTTATTTTGGATGTTATGATCAAAAAAATCTAAATCGATGTGGAAAAAACACGTTTTCCGTGATAATTTTTTCCCCCATAAGAAATACACGGCCGCCCGGAATGACGAGTTTTACGACAAAATAACATAATAATATAAGTTGTTTATAATCGGCTATAAGACAAAATCGTGATAACCAATTTTCTAAATTTTTCAACCACATATGTAAAACTATCTTGTTTAGATTGTAGTAAAGTTTCGAGACTTAAAAGTAAAAACTTGAGGTTTTATGGAACAATAACTGCGTAAAATTCAATAATTCAAAAATTTCAAAATTCCATAACTCCCTCAAAAATGATCGAAATCGTTTGAAAACCAAGCAGTAAATTGGTTAAACTCTTTTTAATGACGTACACAAATTTCAAGTCGAACGGAGCACTTTCGAAAATTTGACCATTTTCATTTTTTCTCATAACTCCAAAAACAATCAAAATTTAATAATCGCTTCAAATAAAGTACCATATTGGACCAATTACTTATTTTTTGAGGTATCAAATCGGAGCAGTTCTTCTACTAGAAAAAGTGATCACAAAAAACAAAAAAACAAATGTAAATTGACGTGTAAAAACACGTTTCCCGTGATTATTTGTGCCTCCTATAAGAATATATCGGTATATTATATTATATATATATATATATCAAAACATAATATCATGACAAGATAGTGTAAGAGTTGAACAATTAATTTTTTATGAAAACAATTCATATTATATGCATGTAAAAAAAAACATTATATGCCATTTAGGAATTTGTTTATGTATCAAGGAGGTGCATTGCTGAGGTGATGAGGCTGAGAAGGTTATAATAATTTTGAAGTATATTCCTTAAAATGGCGTCCATTCGGTTGAGAAAATGTTGGTCAATTTAGACTAAAATATGTTGGTCTCATCTGTATTCCTGTTACTTTGTCCGAAATGAATGTGACCAATGCAAAATGGTTTTAGGAGTTGAAACGCTCCTATGACGTTTGACACTAAATTGTAGTCAACATAGCCACAGCGCAACGCGGTATTCACTGCGGTATTGTTTGTCTGCACGTATTGTAAGCAAATAAGCGGTGCTCCACTCATGCAAGATGGTCGCTGTAATGATATATAATGGAGATTTAATAGACAACTAGCCTCTAGACCTTTCTACTGTTCCTACACACCAAGAAATAATTTATTATCCAAAACAGGTCTATTCCCGCGTTGAACGCTGAATATTACAACGATAAATAAGAAAATCATGAAATAAAGTCAAAACAGAGGTTTACAATATTAGTGATTGTTTATTTTGTACACTTGTTAACACATATTATAAAGCTAATCATTCTGTAAGAAACGTGTAAAACATTTATACTAAAAGAAAGTAAACTTAACAAATAAAATAAACACTTATTGTCTGACCCATAAAGTAGAATAAGTAAACAAATATTGATACCATTATATTAAGAATATATTATATTCATAGGAAATTTAATTATTTTCAGTTGGAAACACAAAATGTATGTCTTTTTCAGATATAAAAAAATATCAAAATAAAGGTAAAAACAGATATCTGCTAAATATTAATATATAATAGATAGAATACTTTTTTTTTACATTTTGATATTTTAACTATAAAAATGAACAAACAATATTCTTAATTCTTATTATTTACTTAGACCAGATTCAAAAACATTAGTAGGTATAGTAACGAATATTTTACTGACACGAGTAAAGTTAGTTTAAACATAATATTATGATAACAGTAAAAATATTCTGATTCATAAAGATGCGGAGTTGTTCAAATGTTGTAAATGCATTGTATAATTATTATTATCATTTCAAACAATATTTAAATAACATTTAACAAAACATTAGGTTTGCAAAGTACTGATACAATATTAGAAGAGGTTTTTTATTTCTGTATTAATAATTATGCATGAAAAAATTGTTTTGTTTTTAAATTCCCAATCATCTAGACAAGTACAACACAAACTATGTCATTTCATACAATAAAAAGTAAAAGAAAACAAAATAATAATAAAAAATAAACTTAATTTTAGAACGTGTACAAATTAAAATCACTATTGCGTGTACTACATTTGTCCGTGTTTATGAATAAAACAAAAATAAATAAATAAATGTTGGAAAATGTAAGTACCAAATTTAATTGTATTAACATACACAACTGCTAGAGTTAAACAAATTTATGAACTAACAGATCGTGCTTCCGTTTGAATGTAAAAAAATTTACAAAATTTATACCTCAGACTTTAGACTAATACTTTTTAAGTGATGAGTAGGTAAAAGTAATAGAAAATATATTTTGAACATATATAAATGCATGTTTACACATGTACGTTTGTATTATTTATACAAGGGCGCCCGCAGAAATATTTTTTGAGGGACCAAAAAAAAAAAAAAACCGGCACCCCTCTGCGGGCGGTCTTGTATAATCAATCGAGTTTTCATGTTATTTATTTCTGAATACATATTATGGCTATAAAAAAATATTTTAAATGTGTGTATATGTATAAGACACAAAAATAATACTTGTTCTACATAGGCTAAAGCTACTTTAGATAAATGCTGCAACATACATAAAAAAAAGTTAACTTAAAATTAAATTGGACATAAAATGTATTGCTTTATGTGTTAATTGTTGGACTTACAGAAAATAATGCATTGGTAAAACTAATTTAATTTTTTTGCAGTAGTAAATTACATACAAGAGAGTATTGACAAAAAAACAAATCATCCTCAAAAATTTGTTCCAGTATAGGCAAAAGAAATTTTTGAACTATAAAGGATATTGATAGATGCACAGGCGCGAATTGGTGGTGGACTAAGCCTACAAAATTACTTACTTATAGCCCTCCCTTCATTTTTTTTAGTTTAATAGTAGCAATGGATAGATGGTGCATTAATTAACCAAAATTATATAAACAGTATAAAATTTGCGTACCACTGCATACCCAAAATCCCTTAGTTGGCCATGTGTGTTGACCTGACAACACATACATGGTATGGAAATTTTAAAACATTAAAATAATTTTGGTTAATTAATGCAGTGGTGGCCAAACTTTTTTTACCGCGGGCCATAACGAAAAAACATTTTTTACCGCGGGCCATAAAATTTTTTTACTTTAAGTCATCTGAAATTTAGTTATAGGTATATAATTATTACATATTTAACGACGTTTTTATTTTACTCACTAATTTTATTGGCTTTATTTAATACTTAACTTAATAATTACTAGAAATGAAAAAATGATATCGGTTAACAGTTCCGAAAATTATTTTTAAATAAATTAATAATTTAACAGCTTTATTTAATCTGTAAATCTATACTAAATTATAACTACAAATGAAAAAATAAATATAAATTATACAAAATATCTTTTTACCCTTGCAAAAAATATTTCCAAATGTATTAATTTGAATGTGAATGTTAATGTGAATTATGAGCTTAAAACGCTACGTCGTGTAAAATACTTTCGCGGGCCAGATATTAAATGATGGCGGGCCGGAGGTGGCCCGCGGGCCGTAGTTTGGCCACCACTGAATTAATGTATAATGTATTGTATTGTAAGGACGCAGCAGTTTTAGTACTAAAAATTATTTAGGGCGACAAAATTTGGTCTTGTTATGTGTTTTAATTTATTAGCCTAGTCTCTAGATAATCACAACTGAATAACAATGCATGTATTTTATAACAACTTGGCAATAAACAAATGTTAAATGGTATTTTTTTTTTTTTTTTGTATACCAAAATTTAGATGTTTGTGACGGAAAAAAAATATTAAGAATTACAATAAAAAAAAAATGTAAGGTACATAACGAGAGTTCCAATAAATTTTAGAGGTATATTTTACAATTTTAAAAGAGAAACAGTATCAATAATGTAGAATGCAAATATATCAAATAAATATTCAAAATACATAGAAGATAAACAATGAAGCAGGTAGTTAGTGCAAGTAGATATTAACACGTTAAGCGCCATGCAGCTGTCGGCATCCATCCCGTTATGTTGAGAAATTTCAATTTTATGTCCACTAGCGGCCATGCTCAATTATTATTACCACGCCATATATCGGCCGGCAGTTATATTTGTATTGTGTTCCCCGTTAGAAAAATTACTGTGGCCCTATAGAAATGTTTTTTTTCAGAAGAATACAGTGAAATAAATATGAATAAAATTTGGTTTTTGCAGAATTCATCTGGCGCTTTTCATAAAATAAATTTTGAATTTAATTTTATTAATTTTAATTTAATTTAATTTAAAATTTTTAAAATTTAAATAAATATGAATAAAATTTGGTTTTTGCAGAATTCAACTAACGCTTTTAATTTTTGAGATATGTTTGACCCGGTTGGAATACAATTTGGTACGACCGCCGGCGGCCGCAAGTCACTTAACGTGTTATAAGTTATGATTTAAATGCATTTGATAAGTTTTGAACATATAAAAGGCTACTATAGTGCGTCCAGCGAGAGAACGCAGTTCGTTTGCGCATGTAAAGCTCCAGGTGAAATACCCCCATTTGGCAGCGACCGGTGCTTTGCTGTCACGCTGTCGCGCTGCTTTGCGGTGGGTATGCGCAGAAAATGACAAGTTTTGGTCGCCGCTCAGCTGCGTTCTCTCGCTGGACGCACTATAGTATTCTTTGTTAATATATTTAACTATAAACTTAAACAGACCAAAATAAAAAATGAGATGTACATCAAAACATTCCTACAGTTTAAACTAAATTGTTTTACAAGATCTACTTATGTTTTCATAAAACATACACACCAACAGTAAATTAGATAACATGAATAAGATTTTTAAAAAACTAGTTTGAACTTAAAACTTCAAGTAACAATATGATTGGCTATTGAATTTTAAAAAATATTGTTCAAAAATCAAGTTGTGCAAACTGCAAACTGAGTTATTTATTTATGGTCAAGATCTATAATTTGTCAAGCAATAATTTTATGTTAAAAAAATATACATATATATACTTATTTTGGACGTATTTATTATTGTCGATTCATAATTCCAAACATAGAAGTTTAATCAGAACTTCAATACTAAAATCAAAACAAACACACAAATTACAAATAATTACCTAATACACTTATTTTTCAATGAAAAATTGTTTATACTTTTTTGTTAGTTATGTTATCAGTCATTTTCTTTTACATATGAATAGTAGCAGCTGTATAACGAGCTTCTCCTTTTCTCCAACCCCACTGATTTGGCCGATACTAAAGAAAAAAACCCACAAATAATATTTATAACAAAACATTAATATGACTTTCTTGGGTTATTAGGAAGAAAAAACAGTAAGAATTTAATAGAATAACTTTTTAACTACAAACAAATTAAAACATAAATATATGTTATGAAGTAAATGTTATACTCGCAGGTACCTATAGTATATGATAACAAATTAAAAATTACGCTGCTTTCAATTAAAAAAAGATGTACAGCAATCTTGTGGGTGGAGTTGGTCACTGTTTTGGATGGATTACTGGAGAGGTTTGAAAGGCATTGTTTGATGTTTTATAGAAATTTTGTAAGCAAAAACAATCATTGTTTTCAAAAATTACAATTTTGAACAAGCTCAAAGAGACAAAAGCTCAACAAATTGTATACATTAAATACTAAATTTAACAAACGAAATGGTTGAAATTTTAGGTTTTGAGTGTATCAAAGAATGTATTGGTAATTGGTATTAACATGATGTGTTTTTTTGTACTCTACAAAAAAATTATTGATAAAATAAAGTTATTTTAATGATATTTTATACACAAGTGATTTTCACTGCACCAATGTTATACCTGTAATAACTGTATAAATAATTGTCAAAAATACTTGAAGTTATTAGAAAACTTTTACAAGTGTTTAGCATGTTTATAATTCAAGTATCATAGTATTATTCAGTATTATAGTATGATTAAATTTCTAATTATTATGACCATTTTTCAGCTGAACATAAAACTTTGCCCTTCAGTAACTTTAACAATTTGGAATAATTTGACAGCATTTTTTTGGTAAAACTTTAATTTTCAGTGTTTTAGACTCTCAGGTACAATCGAATGGCAAATTTCAAATCAAAAATCCAAAATAGGAGTGATAGCGTTTCTATAGCATTCCCAACAGTAAATTATCAATAAGGAAAAAACTAAGGAGGTACAAATAATGGGACTTGAGGTAAAATTAATTGGGCTGGGTTGGGAACAAAAAGAGGAGGCTGTGGTGAACCTAAATTTAAATATTTATATTATTTACTATACATTATATTTATTATATTTGTATGAAAATACACTAAATGAATTCCAATAAACAAAATACAAATATATTTTAATGATATTTGTAATATTTATGTTATTATTTTAAAATTAATTTTTTTTTAAATAGTTTACTGACCTTTATAAGCATTTGTCCAGATCGTGTATGTGGGTTCAAATAAGCATAACATATCCAGGCAGTTGACATTATAATTAATGAAACAAACAAGGCAATGAAAAACAGTTTTAAACTAGAAGATGAAGAACCGGATTCTAAAAACAAAATAAAATATTTAATTTAATAAAGAGCAAAAATCAATAGCAATAAATAATTATTAACACAATTAATGTCAGTACTTAATACCCAGAGTAAAAAAGAAATAATGTTGATGCTTTTAATCTTATACTTTAGTAAACAATTATAGCCATTTAATTGCTACACTGATATAATAAAAATTAATAGACAAACAAATCAAATAGCTAATGAAAATAACTAGTACACAAGTAGTACTACTGCAAAAGTAAACTGTAGTTTACATTTAAAACACTGGAGTTAAAAGTGTTAAAATTAAATATAACAATATTAGTTCATTACGATATTCCGATTTGGCAGAAGTTTCCACATTAGTATTATCAATAGTAGAAGTTGTATTAGATATTACACCAGCTGTACACATATCATCATCAATAAGTTTCAACTTCTCACAATCTTTTTTATGCCAATCTTGACGATAACGATCTATTCCTGATGAACATCGATTGTCACACCAAAAACACTATTATACAAAAGTTATTTACATTATTTTACAATTATAATAAAATAATCAAAAAGTTCTTTTAAGTATAGTTTTTAAGTTATCTTAGTAAATATGTTAACATAGTTAATACTATTTTTAGTGATGTTACAAACCCTAATTTTTGAGATGAACCAAACCCAAACCAATATTTTTCTACAATTTGCAAACCCGAACCAAACCAAACATACAATTTTTTATTAGAATACAAACAGAAGCAGACTATTCAAATATTTTATTGGAACCCAAACCGAACATAAAAAAAGTCAAATAATTGTAATAAATTTTGTACTAGGTAGGCATTATAAACTATGTAAACTGTAGAGTTTTAATAATATTTAATAACTGAGTACAAAATATGCTGACTATTAAAATTGCATACATACTGTAGAGGTTTAATAATATTTAATAACTGAGTACAAAATACGCCGACTATTAAAATTGCATACATACAATCCTATGGTACAACATTTGGCTGTACAAAGCGGTGTAGACGTGACATTATAAAACTTTATTTAGAATTTATACTTCCGAATAAAAAACAAAATACCCGAAACAAAACTAAAAATATATATATATAAACATAAATATATTATACAGAATATTATTTTTATTCAAATTTAGTCTGTTTGATTTTTCATGATTGATTTTAGAACTAAACTCAAACACCCCTAGTTCGGTTCAGAAATAGATCAGTTTGTAACATTACTAACTATTATAATTAATTCAATCATTTATATCAATACATTACCTGAAAATTAGTGTCTTTTTTAACACAACTAGAACAATTTTTTTTATCAAGACATGTCGGCAATGCAGTTAAAATTATCACAGTTCCGTTGGTTACTTCATCCTCATGCAATGTTACTCTGTGGTATTCATAAATGGTTTTTCGTCGTACAACTATGCGGTAAAGCAAACAAAATAAAAAATTATTTATGTGATTTCAAAATAAAAAATGATTTATAAATTTTAAACAACAAAAGTTACGATTTTGAGTAAGCTCAATCAGTCAAATACTATACAAATTTTAAATTATTAAGTACAATATTTAACTCAAAAGTGGTCAAATTTTTTTAAATTATTATGACGTTAGGTTTCCATCCACTTCATCTTTTCCAATAATGTGTAAAATGTTTAATTCATTTTAACTACTAAGAGCGAAAGCCAAAAATAAATAAAAATAAACTTGCGTAACATAACTATACTATGTTCATTAAGAGATATAAGCAGAAATAGTTAGAAAATTTGAAGACATTTAAACTTCATACACCTATTCCAATAATGTGTAAAAATTTCAATTTGAACAATTAATATTTGAGGAGTTATGTCCAAAAACACACAATAAAAAATAAAATTGTAAGAATGTCTATTGAACCAAAACTCTCACCCTACTTAAAGGTTTCAACTTTCAGCCATAGGTATATACATTGAGTTGATTGTATTTTGTAGTTTGAAGACTCTAAACATTAAATTAAATTTTTATGAAACAATAAATGCAAAAAGAGACAAATCTCAAATTCTTCTAATATTTTTTCAATATCACTTTCATGTGTGTTTAACCCTTCTCAATGATGCGTGAAGATTCATTGAGTGAAAATCATTCAGAGCACTTTTGAAAATTTAGATTTTTTTAATTTTTAGATTGCAACTGTACTGCTCAAACATTATCAATATCTGTTTTTCAATTTTAATTGCAAGTTAGTTTTACCCCTCTTGACATTGTGTACAAATTTAAAATGATTTGGAGCATTTTTGTTTTTAGATCATAACATACAACATTAACAAAATTTCAAAAAACCATCCAAGACCAATTATGTATTTTTAAAAATATCATATGTAAAGATCTGAGCGACTCTACTATCTGAAAAAGCGACAACAAAGTAAAAAAAACATTATTGTAACATCAATACATTCTTCACTACGCTCAGAATATAAAAATTATTTTCAAAAATGCTTTAAATATTTTATAAAATGATTTAAAATTGTCTTTATCTACCCTCGCACAAGTAAGAAATCTAGCCATAACTTCTTAAATTCAATTCTTCTTTAAAATTAAACAATTGTACATTGTAATGAAGTAGAACTTATGTATTGTTAACAGTTCTTCTCAAATATCATATAATGACTAAAAGTTGAATTAAATATTCAGATATCCCTACAATTATTATTGTATAAATAAATTGATAAGTAAATTAGATCAAATATGGCTAAACTTCTGTTTAGTATAGTAAAAAATTTAACTAGTAAATTTGAAACGTTACTAACAAAACATTGTTTTATCCAAAACATATGCATCAGATAAACCAATTTTCACAGGATGATTGGCAGAATCAATTTCTTTGATTTGAATTGGTAAATTTTTATAAGCAAAAACTATATGTCCATTTGAATATAAAGTTGTTTGAAAGGTAAATCCTCCAGCTTTAGGTTTATCTTGTAATGTAACATTATGCCAGGTGACTGTAAAGGCGGTTCCATTGTCCATGTAATAAATATTTGAATAATTGGATGAACTCAAATCAAAATTAGCCATTAATGGTGCTATGTATTGAGTGGCTGCTAACCAAGAATGAATGTAATCGCCTAGGTATAAAAAACCACCAGTCGCAATAGTAGTTGAATTAATTATGTGACCATAAAACAGGAATTGAAACTTTAGGTTGATGGTCTGAAAATAAAATAAATCACTATTACAATTATTATTAACTTAATGAAAATTTTAAATAGGAAACTTACTGCAGCTCTACGATGAGAGTCTGATAACATATCATGTATACTAGCATTTGGGTGAGTTGACAAATCAATCCAATAATGCGTAAAGGCATTTTTATCCTGTGTTGTTGAACTGTTGTAATATATATGAGTATCCTTAAAATAAAAATATTTTGAATTTAGTTCTTTATATTATTTGAGTAGATGATGATAATTACTTTTTAGAAGAATATCAAGCATGTCGGTCAACCTGCAAGCCAAGCTTAAAAATAGGAAGAGAGCTCCACGCTCTTAATGAAACAATGGTTGACCGTACAATGCTTATTACACTATGCAAAACTAACTGGGATTTAGTGGTAATTCTAGCGGATGGGGAAGCAATATAATTGTAGATGTTAAATGGTTTCTTAAAATACCATTGCTCACAGCTACAAATTAAGATAAGAACAATCATTCTGACGTTCATCCAAACCTGAGATCTAAGGGTGTAAAAGTAGCTGATTTTACGTTTATTAATGACATTTTATGTCAGACAAGGTGCAGAAAAAACCACTTAATCAAATTTTATGAAATTTTGGGTACAGCTTACTTCCATGGTTGCCATGAAATAAGGAAAACATTTTTTGAAAAAACTCAAACTTACGTCAATACTAAACTTAATAGTGACTTTAAATAAAATATTATATTAAGATAATATTTACTGTCTTAAATTGTGGACGCAATTCACATTGCAATGCGTTAACGCTAAAACAAAAATAGGTTGAAGGAAAGAGAGGTTTAAATTCCAATCAGTTATTTTGTGCACATAAAGATATAAGTTATAATTTTGAGCATAAAAAAGTTCTGATACTCCCCAAAAATTACTTTGAAAATGTAAAAAAACGCTAAGCAAAAAATAAAAAGATAAAATTCATACTACAAAAGAAACCTGGCCAAAAAATGCACTGATATCAACATTACCCCAGCTTTTTACATAGTTTTTCTTCTATCATTACTCTAAACTCGTTTTTTTCTACTATCTTTGTACCTGTTTTGTAACAATGTTGCTATCTAATTATGTGTGGCGGCTGATTTGAAAATATAACTATACATTATAAGCAACATAATAAAATAGTAGAAAAGTGTAAATGATTTTAAAAACTATATAGAGGTAAATTTAAAAATTCTTGAAAAACGGCTGCCAAGCATAACTAAATAGTGACATCATAAAAAAACAGGGTCAACAATAGTAGGTAAAACTTAAGAGAAAAAAAACAAGTTTAGAGTAATGACAGAAGAAAAAATATGTAAATTCAAAGCTTGGATAATGTTGATATAAGTGGATTTTTTGGCCAGGGTTTTTTGGTTAAATAATATAATTAACTCAAACAATTCAAAGACGAAATTAAAGAAGGTTATAGAAAATCTTTGTTGAAAATATTAAAAATAAATTGTATTTTTTCACTAAATAAATGTATAAAAAAAATTATTTTAAGTTAAGTTCAAAAAATGATATCTAAATAGTGGAATTGACAATATACATTCTATTACTTTGAATTGTAGGAGTTATTTCTGCTGCATCTTGTACATAATAAACAAGGTAATATGTATGCTAAACTTACATTCTTTGTTCCTGTTATATTATATTCCTTGAGCGTTTCATTGGTAATTGAAGCGGGAAAATCTATTGGTTGAGGTGTTACTAAAATAATAGGTTTTAAATTACTCTTTCTAAGCCAATTATTATTTTATTTCTACTATTAGAACTACTTCTTACCAATATAACTTAGATTACTACCACTTTCTTGAATCGGAGGTTCATTAGTAACTGCAACTAATTTACTCCCCAAAATTTCATCAGAATCATTCATAACTAGCGAAGTTGATGATAAATATTGATCTATAACAAAAAAATATATTCATACAAATAATTTTAGAAAAATTTCATATGAACATATGAACCTAATAAGTAATAAGTAGGTATTAACAGTACTTACAAATAAATTATTTAAAATTATTGGTAGTTGGAAATTAGACAATAGTAGTTATTTTAAAGGATTAAATACAAAAACAAATAAATTAGGTAACGTTAATGATATACCAAAATTAGATATTTAAAATCTCAAACCTGGTTTTATTGTTTTTGTTTCATTTTTAGATGTGATAGGTTGGATAGATGAATTGGTTGGGTAAATGGATTGATGTGAAGCAATAGTAGGATTCAAAGGTGTGCTTCTTTTTATTCTTGTGTTTGTAACATCAACTATACTTAGAATTCTGTCATCATGTGAAGAAGTTTGATAAAAATATTCTGAAAATTAATCAAAATAAAAACCGATTAAAATATCTAAAACAAAAAATAAAAAACAGGGAGTAACTTTTGGTCAAGGGAAGCTTGTTGAAGTAGAATTTACTTTGGGCCAATCACTGGTGTGATGTATATATATCAATCCATTGCTTACAGTAATTGGGATGCTTCTATTTTCTAACGTTACAGAGTCTTTCATAAAATATGTAGATGGTTACAGCTAATGCTTTTATTTTTTAACTGTAGAATGCTACATTAAATGAAGCAAGTTTCTATTTTGCAAATTTGTTTAATCAAAGATTTTTATTCAAGCACAATAAATTTAGCACTCAATAAGTTTATAAAAATAAAAATAAAATAAATTTTTTTTTAGGTTTAATTTATGATTTAATACACTAATTAAAAATGAATACAACAGTTTTCAGTACAGTACTTTTTATTAATAAGCAAAATGTTCTAGTTTTTCAGATTCTGTATGAGGTATAGATAAAACAGAATATACGTCTACTAAGTGCTAGAGACTCTAGTATGAACACAGAAATGAATTGAGCAATAATTTTTGATACGTTACTTGTTACTTTATAGTACGCTATAATACTTTACTAAATAGTGTGTCATGTAACTACACTATTGTAATTAAAAAGTAAATTAAATATAGTATAAAAAATAAAAAATGAGCTATGAATGAGAATGTAGCTACTATTAGCATGCTTCTTACCTACCACTGCTTACAGAACACAGATTTAATATAAATATCAAATTACAACTTCCAAACCAGCAGTTCATCCTAAGTGAAGTTGCTACTCCACCAAGCTTCCCAATCAAATCAGAATATACTCCCTTTATAAATTTTGTGGCTGATTAAAAAAAATTAAATTTTTTAAAAATTAAAAAACAACAAATAATATTCTACTTAACATAATGGCTTATCCATCAAGGTCCCTAAAATGACTTACAGCTAGCTATAACTTTTCTAAAATGCAAAACAAACTTGAGTAAAAAACTTTACCAAAGTATTTATTTCTAGGCGTTTCACATCAAACTTTTTGATGCTTAATTCATAAAAGCCAGTCCAGTTGTTTTCACTTTAGCAAGTCACACAAGTGACTAATAAACACAACTATACTCTCTTTTGTGCGCACAGTCAAGTAAAAAGTAGGTTCAGACGTAAACTAGGTGGAACAAGGCGGGCAACCACCTCCCAGATAAAATTAAAAAAAGCAATGTTTCCTCTAAAATTTGATATAAATTTAACTTTTTTCTTAAAAAAACAACAAAGACCTAATCAAGTGTCTAAGAGACTTATTTATAGTATTTAAATTTTCTTAAGGCAAGTGGGTCATTTTTAAAGAATTTTAAAGAAAAGAAACTTTTAAAGAGTTATGTATCTTATGCATCTTATGGTGTTTGGTAAAATTGGCCATGAGTGTGTGTGCGTCGTAAATGATTATTAGTGTGAGTGAACGGCACATTCTCCTATACACTCTTATATTACGCACGCGCACTCAAATATTGTCATATAAAATAAGGGAAAAATATTTGTTCTGCCATACTATAATTTAGACCAAAACATGTACTTAGAATCACTCGATTTGTAATCTGTAAAAAGATTATAATAAATCATCTTTTTTTCTAGGTTATTGTAGAAGACAATTTTTTAAAGTTTTTAGATATTTACTCCAGAACAATGAAATATAATTTAACATAATAATTTTTCCCAAATTATAAAAACAAAAAATTATTTTCAAATACTTGTAATCAAAAAAACAAAAATCGATTTCTACAATAACAAAGAAATTTTGTGGGTAAACTCAAAAATTTTTTCAGAATTAAAATTGAATCACTCTAAGTATGTGAATTTTTCTTAGGCTTTTAGGTCTAAAACAATTATAAAATATGCCGCTTACAACCGCCTTAACAAAAATAAAACGTCTAATTCATTAAAACTACAATATAATTATTATAACTGAGTAATGTGAGCTGTACTGTTGTAACTTGTAACTAAGTTAGATACTAGTATGCTGAATGCTGTGCACCTAATACTATAGAAAACAATTAAAATTTCCTTATAATTACTTTAATTATTTGATATGTACCTATCATATTATACGGCTCTTACAGATTAAGGCCAGTTTCACACTAATTATTGATTAATTAATAATTACAGACATCATTTTTTGTTATGGATCTTAATACGTAGTTTTTGACAGCAAAAACAGGTAGGTAATGGTCAAAACAGAATAGTTCCATTTAACTTGGTTCTGAAGTTATGGCGATTTAAAGTTGGACATAGTTTAACATAATTTTGTACAATAGGTATTGGTTTTGTTTCACCAACCATAATTGTGATTTTTTTTTTGATTTTTTTTTTAATAATTATTAAATACCAGTAATAATCAGTTAAATATCATTAATTATTTTTTTAATGTTTAAAAATGTAGAAGTATTGTTTTTAAACACAAAATATAATGGTAAATTATATGGGAAAATGAAAAAAAAATATAAATAAACGGATTTTAAAAATTTACTATCAACAACACTGTTTATCTATTCAAAATAGGATAAATAATGTAAGAATACTCTACCTACGTATTGATTTACATTAATATTTTTAAAAATAGCTAATTTAAAATCGCATAAAACGTTGAAACCGAGTCCAAGCGACCAATATTCTGAATACACCATTGTTTTTCTTGTGAAAAACTACATACCTAAGTATGATCTAAATAAAAAATCGTGGAAAAGAAATTTGAGCCACCAGACTAGATTTCTGCAAATAAAATCATGTTAGATATTCAACCGTACCCATAACAGCAAATACGTTTTTCTGTAATAGGTATTAAATAAAAAGTAGCAAGTACGTAACAATGATAAAAACTTGAATGTTCAAATATTTATAGGTGCCTACTACCTGTAGATAATCAAGATGAAAATGCAGTCCTAGTCACTACGACTATCGACCTCTAAATTGAATAGTGTCCATAAACAATGTTTTAGGAAATGGTTTCAATGTAAAACAACATCTGATATCATAACTTTTTTAGTAAATTGTAAAATACAATAATAAAATAAATTTCAAACGCATTGTTTACTAAACTAACGTAATTTTGGTAGATTAGGCATAAATGAAGTTCACCAGAATATATATTGACTAGGACACTATATAGGTACACATTATTATGTTAATAATATATTATGTAACTACATGTTGCAATAAATGTAAGTAAAGCAAAAATGTAGTATAGGTACTCAATAATTACCTTTGTAAGCAGACACAGTGGAGACGATCGTCAGAAATGCAATAAATAATTTCGAGCAAAATAGTTTGGACGTCATTGTTGTTTAATGTTTTTCGCACTTTTATATTATACCTACTTTGGATGCGGATCTAACACATTGCTATATAACTTTTGACAGAATGTATTGCTCGTAATTCGTATAATCGTTACTTATTTAAAAAATTTTAATGCGAGAACTGAGAGAACACTTGAAACACAGACAATAAAAATTATAATAATGAATTCAGAGTTACTGCTTCTCAGCAGATATATAGGTACTGCCGTGTATTGGAAAGTGAGAAGTGAGAATTGAAAAAACTCGAACATCTATGCTGTATTTATTGATGACGATTACAGATAAGGAACTACCGTAGTTATGACTGTTATCGGTCAGAGGGCGTTGTAAACCACTAAATTCGTCGAACAAAAAGAATAATAATTTGACGTATATATATAATATATGTACTTATTATTATTTATACAGCCATGGGTACTATGGTTAGATGTATGTTATTATTATTATTATTATTATTAATTAGGTACAATATTAAAATAATTAAAATATCGGGATTTACTTTTGTAATATACACGTCTTATTCAAAGTGGTATTGCAACAAACTATATAGATCGTTAATCGAATCGTAGTATATTATTCCTTGCCAGTCGAAAGTAAATAATAATCCGAAAAATGATTTGTCATTGTTTTTCACCTTTAATAAGTAATATACCTACTGTTTTTCACTACTATACTTGTTATTGATCATATTTTGCTTTATGTAGATACACGTAATAACATATTGATTATTATAATTAGGAGATACCTATAAGTTGCTTATACGTGCATAATATATTGTGTTTATCTATCAATAAATTGTTGTTTATTTTACTTTTTATCGGATTTCCACCACAAAGCACAACAGTAGAACAGTGCTGTACTCCCGACTCCTGTGACCCTTATACCACAGATTAGATACAATTTTTATTTAATCCATGCTCATACTAGTCCTAAAAACAGAACAATATTCATAGTCATCATCACACACCAGTTTTTAAATCGGAAAGGTTTGCAGGAGGATATTCAGTCCCCACATCACGATTTAAGTCAATATTGATTTACCTCGTTACCTACCATACTGATCTCAATTTACAATATGTTTATTGTCCCTTAATTTCGTATCCAGTCGGTAATTCTTTAAAAATTTTAAATTTTAAAGCATGGAAGACCCGCAGGCCCATATTGAAGGACAAGGGACAAGGGTACCCACCATATATTGCCCCGGGCGGCAAATTTTTATCTTATTGGGTATATTATATAGGTTGCATCAAATTGTTATTGTAATGACGTATTTATTCATGTTATATTATTTAGTTTTTAGCTTATTATTTTAGCTTATGCAAATACTATTTGGTTATCATCATCGTATATCAGCGTGTGATACCGGTTGAAGGTTATTCTCTTGGCGTTTGGTTTTAGAACCTTGAGAAACCGTTGCTGCTAGTCAACCAATCCGAGTTTGAAAATGTCAATTTTCCATTAAATGAAATGTGAAATTATAAACCAGTTAAATATCGAAAATGTGAGCACAAAATTGGTCGAATTAGTTTGAAATGTGTATGACGTTTGAACAAAAAAAGCCGGAGATTTCAAGGCCGTCAGGTGCAAAAATCAATGGAGTTTTGGAGTATGTTAACATTAGGTCACAGATTCAGGTTTTGGGAGGTTGAGTTAGAAGTCGCATGTTATATTTGTACATTTTTTTAGAACGATTTCAAAAATAACATAACAAAAATTGTTAAACAGCACCGAGCTGATCAGTCACATTATTCGAATGTACTGTTTATTAAGATTACTCCTAAAAGTGACCAGAAAATCATTTGAACAACTATTATACGAGGAAATTATACGATTTATACTATTTTAAGTATTATAATAATCGTATTAATTTTTTCCAACCAAAACCAAAAAATTTTGAATCTCTATTGTAACTTCGTTGATACCTACTATTTGTTTATAATAATTTTTTTTTTCAAACATTTCTATCTATTTTGCTTATAACTGATGCGCAACATTTAAAGACCGGCTCATTTACAAATTTCATTTCTTTTTTTAAACTCTGAGCGTAGCGATAAAAATGTAACTATACATTATTGTGATGGGTTTATCTTGATAAATGTTTAATGTATTAATTATATTAAAATTTTAATATTTAGCTATCAACGTTTTTTTTTTTTAATCGTTTATTATTTAATAAAAAAAAAAAATCGCTAAGTAGATATTAAAATTTTAATATTATTAATACGTTAAACATTTATCAACCGAGCAAGATCAACCCATCATAATAATGAATAGTTACTTTCTTATCGCTACGCTCAGAGTTTAAAAAAAAGTAATTTAAAAGAAAAGAAATACAATTTGTAAATGAGCCGGTTTTATTATTAATTTAGTTAAAAAAAAATAATACTTATGTCTTATGACAATTTGATCAAGTTTTGAGTATATATACAAATAAAATACAAATATATATACAAATCGGTACATTTATGCAAGGACGGCGGCAGGAGGAGTGAGGAGCAGAGCTATAACCCTGGGGCTAACAAGGGCGTATTTGATTGAAGTTTATGGGTGGAAGGCAAAACTTATTTTAAGATTAACAATAAAAAAATATAGTAGTTTTGCACAGTTTTGGTCCTAAGAGCTAAGATATTATAGATATTAATATTTACGAAATCCTTTGCGGACGGTGGTAAATTTATAAAAACACAAATGTTTTATATATTATCTGTGATTTAGCCATGGATATCATCGTGAATGATAACAGGTATCATGATTCATGTTATCTGTGGCCTGTGTTCCGGAGTCCTCGAAGCATTTAACCATAGATAAACAATTAAATTTATTTAACTTTTAAGTAAATTAAGCCAATAACCATGCTGCTGGCTGCATGCAGATCGAAGAGAACTACTGGAGACTGAATGCCGGATGGTGCATTACCGAAGAGTGAAGACTTCATACTTCTCGTTTTTACGTTATTCGTGCTGATTGCTGACTGGTGATTATACGCGTATGTTTTTTAATTTTAAACCAACTTTAAAGTTTGAACGTACTACAACGTCGACCTCTACGACTTATGAAATTAGTGTGGAATAACTCAATGTACATACTTTATACTTACAGGTTGTCATAACCTGTTACGTAATTACGATGAGTAGATTTGAAAATTAAAAAACACACCTTTAATATATATTATATAAATTTGATTTTTGAAATTCTTAAAAGCCTCTGTTCCGCCAGAAAACTTACCATGGCTTTTCGGATTCTGTCAAAATGTGTAATCCGAAACATTTTTATCAAATTTCCTTCCAATATCAAAAGGTAGGTGTGCTGATTTTTATTTTATGTTTTCATTATAACCCAATAGTTACGAACATTGTATTGTTTTGTACCTACTGTTTAATTACTACTGTTTTAGATCGGATGACATTCATACGTCAACTTTTCATCATGACTTAATGGAATTTTTCGATGATAAAAAAAATTGGGCTGCCGAACATGTTAAAGTTGGAAGATCATGGAAAAAAGACGAGTTACGCATCAAGAGCAATCAAGATCTTCACAAACTCTGGTATTTAGTCTAATATTCTGCGCAATATCAATTATAATATTTAACTGTATTACCTATGTACATCCATGTTTGATTAAAGTTTTTTTTACTTTTGTGTGTCTGAATCTGCTGTTTGATTATTTCAATCAATTAGATTAATTGTTTAAGTATTGTTTTTAAATAGTTTTTTTCTAAGTTGCCTGGTATTGTAAACCAGTTATTGATTTTTTTACTGTTTTTTGGATTTAAAAAAGGAGTATTATATTAAAAACAGGCCACAACATTTTTTAACAAACCACTTGTCTTTTAGGCCATTAAACCATACGCCGATGTATAACAATAACTCATCAATCATTCTTCATGGGTTTTAGAAAAGCATCACCAACTTGTACCTTTTATCAGACCTAATATTCCTTTTACCATGTATAAATAAACCTATGATTTTTCAACAATATTATAAAAGTATACATGACAACTGTCCCCGGCGAGGACTTATATAATGGACGTTGACTGGAGTCTGTTGTCTGTGTATCTTTCATATTATTAACTTGTTATTACTGTTTATTTTTGAAATTTGAAGATCACTCCATATATTTTATACTCAGCTGTCTTTATCAAAAAGTCTCATGAATTAATTGTTTATGTTTTTCATATTTAATTTGTGTTTTCTCTAGGTTTGTTCTGTTGAAAGAACGTAATATGTTACTAACAATGGAACATGAGTGTCAAAGCCAATTTGAATTATTTCCGAATCCTGAACGAATTGATAAGGTATTTTTTATTTTTGTACTATATTGTGTGTATTGTTTGTGAATTTATTGTGTTTAAAATTAATTTGTGTATTCATTTGTAAAAGGTTGAAGAAAGTATGAATAATTTAGAAACTGTTGTACGTGAACGTAATAAAGCCTACTATGAATTAGAAGTTGGAGAAATAGGAGAACGACCAGGACAATTGGTCACAAATTTATTGGGTAAATTTTATATTTTGATATTTAATAGTCCACTATATTATAATTTTAGTAGTAAATCATGGTCTATTAAACTGAACAATCAAGTTTTGTCATTAAAAACAAATTGTAATTCTATATTATCTACCCAAAGTACTCTTTTGTAAAACAAAAATAAAAAAAGTTCGGATTACTTAGATCTTGTGGGTAGTTTGATGGGGTAGCGACTATGCTTTGGGTGAGTCACTGGTTTGGAAGTTGTGATTCAAACATATTATTTAATAATATTTAAAAATACAATTCTGAGCGAGCTCAGTTGTCTAGTATACGTCCTGGTACATTTTTCAAGAATTTCAAAGTTCTATACTTAGCTTTAAAATCACTTGAAACTTCAAACAAACCTGTATCATACCTATTTGAATATTATGTAAAAGTTGTAATTTGTTCTGATCATTATTTTGGATGTTATGACCAATAAACTAAATTGACATGTCCAAAACACGTTTGCTGTAATGTTTCTGCAGAGTTTCTACAAAGTTTCAAGGCTGTAACTTTTTCAATTTTGAACTTTAAAATTTGAGACCCCTTAAAGTACCATCATAGTTCATAGACCTTTCATTAGAGGTACTGACTTTAAAAATGGAGCATTTCTTTTACCCTTAAAGTTGTTCACAGAAAGAAAAAACATCATTGTAGTAATATCTTGAACATATACATTCTTAGCAATACATTCTTTGCTGCGCTCAAATAAAAAAAAAATTAACCACATTACAAATCCATCAAGTACTGATCATTATGTACTAAAATAAAATATACTTTATGTTCAAGATATTAATTTTCCTATGCAGTTAATCTGTTGTTTAAACGAAAAAATAAGTAAATAATTCAACATAAATAAATTGTTGGTACTTTTCAAATTCATTCATTTGAAATGTTATGGATTATTAAATAACTATGTACAAATTTATTATAATTTTAGGGTTGAACTTTTTTTATCGAAAGTTTGAACATATTATACCAAAATTTTTGAATAAACAATGGAGAATGAGACACACATTTAATGTTGTCAATGGTAACATTGAAAAATTTCAAAAGTTTTATAGAGAAAAACTACATATATCTAATAGAAAGGCTCAAAAGTAAGTTATGTTTGTAATGTTGATTAATATTTAATTTTAATTATAATTAACACACAGTATTTTATGCTCAAAGCATGATTTACTTAAAAAAATTAATTCTTAGTTTAATAAAAAATTTAATCTTTAGATAATTTTTAGTGATAATATTCTGTTTTTATTATAATTATTATTTATCATGTTTAAAAACATTTCTAACTATGTATTAATTTTTGACAAAATGTTTGATAAACTATTTAAACTATATTTTTTAATACATGCACCAATAAATTGCTTTGTTGGTAAAATTTGGTTTTGGCCTTTGTAATCTTTTAAGATTAAAAGTTTTGATTAGTTATGCATTTTTGATGAAATTGTTTATAATATTTCTGGACATTTTTGGTCAATGGGTTGCTGTAGTTAAATGCAATTGTAATGAAGTATAAAATTTATAAAAATGTTTCTAGGTAATGTGCGCTAAAATAAAATATAAATCAACACAAATCTGTTTTGGGTAGATTTTTTTTTTAACTCTAAATTTTGTAGATCTTTGTTTTTTATATTTAATATAAATTACATTAGATCTATAAAAAAATGTATGTTATAAGTTTTTTTAGTCGGAAATTTTTTTGTATTGTAGACCAGTTTCAATGTCATTCTTTAAACTAGTAAAAGATATCAAACTCGGTATTAAAATTCAATAAAACTTATTGAACCAATAATTTATAAGCTATATGCTCAAAATTATGTTTTTGGCATTTAAATGTTAGTAGAGAGGTGTAAATAAATTGTAGACACTTTATTTACACTTGCACCAGTTTTTTTTTACCTAAGCATAAAATTCCTAATACTTTGCAACTATTGGCTATTTAAAATATTTGTGTGTCATTATTTTCAAAATAATATTCTTCTTATATGCAGTTTTTCAGTATGCAAAGAAAAATTATTGGTTGCTCTTTAAAATAAAAAACAAAAAATAATTATATTGGTAAAAAAAGATTTTGTATTGTTTTTATAGTACTATATGTGACATAATTTATTTAAATAAGACTGATAACACTAATTATCTGAGATTTTTTTTTTGTACAAATACTCTCTGTAAAAAATATAATGTTTTTATAATATTTGTTATATTGTTTATTTTTGTTTTTAGCCGTGATAAAAACCATGTAATGCAACTGATGAAACGTTATCCAAACATGGATATGGAAGCTCTCAAACAAAAATATCCATCAGTGGACATTGAAAAAATTAAAAACTATAGCAAAGTTAATGGACATTATGTACCTTAAAACAAATTACAAATATTCATTGTATTGCATTTCTTAAATTTTGTTTTTGTACTCAATATTTTTGAAGAAATTAAAAAGAAAAATAATGTGTAACATTTGTATTTTATATTAAAGTATAAAATGTGTTATTTAATACGATTGAAGTATAATAAATTAGAAATAAACTAATATTTGAAAATATAATTTTTTCAGAAAATTATTGGTAAAGAGTACATGAGTTTGAGATTATATTTTTGTTTTAATTTTTTAATGTATCTATCATCTAAAAGTATATTTTTGTTATAATTTTTTATGCACTTTAAATTTATACAATACTATATATTAAAATGTATTGCTATAAAAATGTTTTTCACTATACACCTTCAAACAAAATACAAATGTATAATAATTGATTACATAACAAACATGAGTGAATACAAATTTAAATTTTAAATTTATAATTTTATAATTTTTACTTAATACTTTCAGAGAACTTGCAACCAACTGTCAATTAATAGTGATTTTTTTCCTCTTTAAAAGTCTAACTTTCTTAAGGACCAGTACCTTAAGTATATGATTATTAATGATTAATGTGTTTAAGTTTAAAATGCTTTGAAATTAGTCAATAAGTCTCTTGGAAATGGCTACTTACACTTATTTAAAAACAGTGGTATTACAAAATATTTTAAATATTAAATATAAAGTTTTAATATTTTCAAACTCTTTTTTTACTTTTTTTGAACAAAAATGATTAAAGTTAAATTGTCTAACTTTACATAGGGCGAAATTCAGAACACGAAAACCTGTTAATAGCTTTGAAGTTTTAGTTTAGTTCTTGGTTTAGTTTAAAATTAACTTATGCCTCATGGCATAATATTCAAAATTACTATGTCTAAAGAGTAAACATAAAATGTAAATTGACCTATTATTTTTTATTTTTTTTTGTAAAAGCAGACCAAAAAACCAAACCTACTTGATGGTTGTTAGAGAGGGCTGAAAAAGAATATATATCTTGAGGTATGCCAAAAGGGAAATGTAATAGTAGATAAGGAAAACCAAATAATTTAAACAGTATTAAAATCATTAAACAAATAATAAAAAAATTAGTAACTCTTAAGGCTAATACTTGAAAGATAGTATTAATTCATACAAAATGATTTCAATGAAACAGAAAATGCTAATTAAAAAAATTATAAATACAAAAAGCGTATTTGTTGCCTGCTCGAGTTTTCCACCTGAGTTTACTCCATTTTTTTTTCTTTAGAAAAATTAAATTATTTTTCTTTTCTTTTATTTTTTTATTAACCATTTTTACTTCACCATTTAAAATAATGTTCCACTCAGAGCTATGACGTACTTCATCCCAATGCTCACCTTCATAAAGAAAAGGTTCAATTAAGGACTGTGGTAACATATGGGTCCAATCTTTAAGTTACTGCATGAAAAGATCAGAAAAACGTATCCACGTACAAAGAAATTAATTTAAATAACGTGTGAAAATTTCAAACTATTTGGACCATTATATGAGGAGTTGATACAATTTTAGTATCAAATCCACTGCAATAGTGCGTAATTTCATTGTTATAAGCAAACTACACCATTTTTCGAAACTTTTTTTACGATTTTAAAATAACTAAATTCAATATGAATTATTTTCCAATAATGAATCAACATATGATTCTATCGGGTTTGTTTTGTGTTTTTTAATACTTATTATTATAAGTGGTCATTAATACGACAATAATGGCCAATATATAAACACGTGTCAATGAATGCGAGAAATAATTTGTTTATCTAGTTGTCTAGGAACAAATCGAAAAATAATAAAGTATAAAATTCTTCGATTTTCGAAGAACGCGGTTATTCGTTAAACGTAAACTCGTCATTAATATGTTAGTATTATTGATTTTCGTTTTATTTTTGATGCAATTGAGTAAGTATAGTACTCGGATACAAATACTAACAATGTATAAACCGTGAATTTCCATTTAGGTGAGTATGAAGCGCAACAGAGTCCCACAGTTATGACAAACAATCGTAACGGGCAAAAAATTAACGTTCCATTAACAACAAAATTTTCAGATCATTTCGTGGACCAGTCAGGCGTACCGAGTAAGCAAATAAACCGTCATCGTGTGTAACAACACATTTGTCTAGTTTTTGAAATGATTTTTGTAAATAGGAAATGCAATAAATCAAAACGTTTACATTGGAATACGTGATTTTCCTCGGGTGAATCGAAACATGGACAAACACGTCATGGCAATTGACATCAAACCTGTAAATTATTTTTCACGAAATAAATTATTAGGTGAGAAAAATCGTTCAAGTTAATATTATATATATTAAAGTATACCTATTTGTACCATATTATGCCCATGTATTATTACAAACCGCACATTGATGACTATATTAAATTACAGATAATATTATATCAATTATTTAACCATCTGCTAAAACATGGATTAATTTAGACATTTTTTTAACTTTAATAATAAAACTATTAATAAAAATAATTTGTTAAAATTGTGATGTGATTGCTATGAGAAACCACTAACAACTAATCTAGGGTAAAATAGCCACGGATGAGAAATCTTATTCTTATCCGTGTTTTTTTTTCCGCGACTTTTTATCCTATTAGTGAAAACATCTGAAGATTTTGTTGTTTATGGAACTTTAATTTTTTGACCTTTACGATTATTCGTCATAACTTTGAGACTCTGTTGTGCTTCATACACACCTAAATAGATAGTAAATACTTTTGAAAACCAAAACTTTAGAAATAAATAGTACGCTTTAAGAGTGTTATTAATGTTATTAGTAGTGGTAAATACACTTAAAGCGTACTTTTTCTTTCTACAGTTTTGGTTTTCAAAAGTATTGACTAGGTATCTATTTAGGTGGGTATGAAACATATAATTGAGTCCCAAAATTATGACAAACAATCGTAATGGGCAAAAAATTAAAGTTCTATCAACAACAAAATGTTCAAATCTTGTCGTGGACCAGTCAAGCGTACCAAGTAAGCAAATGAACGATCGTGTTACATATTGAACTAGTTTTTGAAATGATTTTTGCTAAGGAAATGAAAAAACACCATAAATCAAAACGTGTATAGTAAAACACGTGGTTTTCCTTGGATGAATCGAAACATGGACAAAAACATGGAGACTGATTGCAAATCTATGAATTATGTTTCACCAAGTGAATTATTAGGTGAGAAAATCGTTCATTTAAAATATCTATTATTACCGTAATATGCCCATGTATACTTTCAGACTGCTCATTGATGGCAATGTTAAATATTATAGATAATATAAGTATATTGTATCTATTATTTAACCATCTGATAAAATGGACTAATTTAAGATTTCTTTTTTTAATTTAATAAAAAAAACCATATAAATAAAAGAATTTGTTTAAATTGCAATTACTATTAGAGATCACTAACGTATCAATAATACTTTAAGCGTAGCATATTTCTTTCTAAAGTTGTGGTTAATTCCTACCTATTCCATTATCCGAGTTTTCACGCACACCCAATGTGTTAACAATTTATTGACCATATGATGTTGAACGATTTCAAAAATTAAATGTTTCACATTCAATACAATTTCGTCCTCTTTATTAAAAAAAAAAAAAAAAATAACATACTACATTCTATGTCTTCAACTTGTAATTACAACATTTAAATGCAAGTCATTTAAATTATTTTGGTTTGGCAAAAATTAAAACTAAAAACGATGAGTATTCCAAGGAAAACTTGACTAATCTGCGATACACGATCACCAAAAAAAATGATTAATTTATAACCCGTGATAACTGACAGTATGTTTTTTTTTAATTTTAAAAGTACAGCCAATAAAAATTGGCACTTCTGCAGCTAAACGCATCGTTATGTGTACGATATATTTTTATTTTTATTAAAGAATCACTTGCAAACTAAACATCTTCTTAAGTATCTGCCGCGAAGTTATTCATTAATGGTCGTATTTGATTGTATAATAGGTTCATATTTTGCCCTGATCTCATTCGCAGGCAAAAACTTTAACGAGACCATTATTAAATACTTGTGCGAAACGTGCACGCTATCCACGTGTAACGTGGTCCAAAACATCGAGTACACGAAAACCGGTATAAGGGCGTGCGAAGTGATTTGTGAGCGACAGAACAAACTTTTGGTGCCTGTCAATCCGACAAAAGCGAAACTCACTCATTCTTTCTGCACGAAAATCGGACTGGAAACAGCCACTTGCGTGTGCGCGTTTCAGGTCACGACCAAACAGGTCAACAGCTTTGTTTTTTTTCACTTCACGCCAGACCACGAGGGTCGTTTGGCCATGAGGTATTTTGAGAACTGACAGCACGTTCAACAATAATTTTTTACAGCTATTTTGAAGACGGTAACACTGCAGACAGTCGGTGTTTCCAGGTTAAAAAGTTTCCGTGTTTGTTATAGGTTTGTCGTTTTACTGTAAAAATCATAAAAATAAAAAATTATCGACCGTCGTGCTGTTACTGTTTTTTTAACATAATCGATTTAGTTTTTTGGCCATAACTTCCAAAACAATGTACGGAACCTGCTAAAACTTTTACACAACATTGAAATAGATAGAATACAGGTTTGGTCCAAGTTTCAAGTGATTTCAAAAATTTTTGAGCTAATTATAGAACTTTAAAATTTTTAAAATTTCGATTTTCTTTGTGGTCTTCGTTCGATACAAATTATTTTAATTACTTTATTGTATACTGGCGAAAAGCTATTAGAACGTGAATATTAAAAACAAAATTTTGGGGTTATTTGTCGTTTTAGGAGGTTAAACTGTCTTAAAGTCTCGCCCTATAATATTTACTGTGTCCGAATTCGGT
>CM029359.1:3052370-3069578 GCA_017140985.1 Hormaphis cornu | reverse complement strand
ACCAACATTAAAATGAATCGTTTTTCCCATATTTACATCCTCTCCCTTTGTTAATTTCTGGGCACGCCGCTGCAGAGCATGTATTAAACGCTTATATACCCATGTACTTTAGGTACCAGCTATACACAAACGTGTACCTACATTTAAAGGAGACGAGAAGATTTTCGTTTATTAATTATGCAAACTTCAAAATACGATTTGCATTAATTAGTGATTTCTACTTACACCCAAAGACAGTGTAGGTAGATGGTACCTATTGTTCAACTCAACTTTGGTATATTTATATACAGGACATATATTAGGTGTATCTGCTATTGTTTTTTTACTGAGTTATTCTGTGCCGTCACATACCATTTTTACGTGAGAGAAACGACCGACCTTTTGGCAAACTATTGCTTTATTCTCACTACATAATAATCTTTCAACTTCCATTACCTATCCTAAACGTGCTCGTTACAACATATAACATAATATATAGGTAGAGGTATATGCTAGTGTGAGCACAAAATCCAAACTTTCATTGGCTTTTTGCACGATTTGAAATTATTACCATAACAATAATTAGATAGGTAATGATGACCATGGTTAATTTAACGACGGTTAAAAAAAATAAAAATATTGTGGCTTTTTTAGGACAACGATTTTTATGCTGTTAAAATCGAGATTCGGAACAGTACAATTTTAACCTTTTTAATAAATAATAATAACGTCAAGTATAAGATCGTAATAGTTCTATACAATATTGCTTAGATCATTCTTTTGGCAGCGAAAAACTATAATAGGTAAATTTTTTTAGATTTTAAATTTAGTTCTTAAATTAATATAATAATATTAAAGCTCTCAGCAGAGCGAGATAAGTATAAAAACGATTAATTAATTTTTTCACTAAAATAATAATTTATTATAACAATGATAATAATAGTACTAACGATATTATGTTATCAAGTGAAACGGTTGTTCATTTTATGCGTCTTCTACTGCAGGACTATAATATACATATGAACACTTTTGACCTTGCTTATAATCTTTTATGTAAGTTAGGTATTTAAGATACCTAATTATTATATCATTTGTAATAATTATTGTTGAGTTGCAAATTGCAATAACTCCTGGCTAGGCTCTTGTTTTTTTTTTTTTTTTTTTAAATAAAAAGAAGAGATATTATTATTAGTGCATTTGATAGGAATATAAATCAAATTAGAACTCGTTTTGATTTTTTTTTTTCTGTAGTCGGGTTTTAGTCTTATTAAACTTACCTATATTTTTGATTCGCGTAGTTCTGTAATGTTGAATGTAAAAAGTATGATGGAAAAAGTTAAGAGAAGTAATTATTTACAGTTTCTTTCATTTTTAAGAATTTATGGTTCAGCGTAGGTAAGTACTTATAAGCAGTGACAAATTGGGGTAAAAAAGTATCTTGGGAATCGGAATAACATTAAACTTGTGTTGAAATTATTTCATATATTTTGTGCCTATACTACGACTACCTATGTGTTTGCAAACTACAAATTTTATATTGTCAAAGCCGAACTATGGAGTTTAAAACTAAATAAATAATCAACTACTATTATACTACCTAAAATAGAACTTTTTTTAGGATCTTATTTATAGCATGAAAATAACATGTAAATGTGAAACGAACCATGCAAAAACTATCAATTGTTTGGCACTTTAACACATTCATACATACATTTTAGGCGTTATTAATTTGTGTTAAAATTTTAATTTATCATGTGAATACTGATTAATGATTAGTTGTTACTTGTTGCTAAACACAAAGAAGTAACACAGTCCAAAGCGCAGACGCTGCGCCCAACAACTTTTCACCCGACCTAGAATCTACTGGGAGTAGATTCCTTTTATTTTTTTCCTTTTTTATAAAATTTACTCATTTTTTTTCTTTCCATTCTAAGAATTTAGATTAGTCCCTCTTTTTCTTTCCGTTCTTAGAATTTACTCCCATTCATAAAATTTACTTTCATTGTCCCTTTTGTTTCTTAAAATTGACTCCCTTTCTTTCCTTCCTACATTGTTTTTTTAAATGTAATACTAAACTATTCAATATAGTTACTTTCTCAAAGGTGTAACTTACTTTTCCTCACATTGTGCTATTACTTTTCCCTAATTTATTTAATCACTTCATAATCTAATTTAATCATTATTATTAACATCACTCCTTCTACCCGAAAAAGTGTAAGCAAATTGTATAATATTTAGCATGAAAATATTAAAAAAATATTTTGATGTTTTAAATTAATTTTGAACTTTAAAATGTTAAAATGTGAAAATAACAATAGGAATTATTTCTAATGACGTTGGTATGAGAGTTATAGCCATTCTAACGACGGTATTGACTATTATCACACAATATTATTTTATTTCTTCCTAAATCCTGTAATTACGTTTCCAAACTAAACGTTAGGCGGAGAACCTAAACGAACATTAGCCGTATTTTGCACATTATTAAAAAACCAACCAATATATCGAAAAAAAGTTTCAAATAAAGTACATTTTAATGCCAGATTTCTAACCTTTTTGTGGTATTCAACGTATAAAAATCGGAGCTTTCCAGTTCCTATCACATGTAAATGTGATCACATACCTAAAAAATATACGTTTTTCGCCGTAAAATTTTCAAAAATTTTTTGGTTTTCATAACTCATACTCAAAAAGTAATAATAATTTGATAATACAATTCAAATAAAGTACCATCTACGTTCACTTACCAAACTTTTTAGTACTATGACATATTGCGATTGGTCACTTTCACCGCCCGCTAGAGTGATTACATACAGACAGAAAAAAAAAGAAACTTTATTGTAATAACAATATGGCTACGCTCAGAATCTAATAAGTAATCAAGTTTTATTGAAAACGAAAAAATGTAATTGGATAAAATTTGGAAAATTGATTTATAAGAAAAAATGACAAAACAATTTACACGAATATATCATAAATCCCGCCCCCCCCAAAAAAAACAAATTTGTAAATCTGGGGTTCAGAGTCAAGGGGCACTTGGGATCCGTAGCAAATTTGAGTTCGGATTTGACACATCTTTGAATCGTAGTAATGTTTATAAGTAAATATATATAACAATTACATTAAATTACATTAATTTTTGTGTAAATAATGTCCACTTACTAGTAATTAGTATTGTGTATATTGTACCTAATTAAAATCGGTTCTTATACATTATATATATATATATATATGTATATATATATATATGTATATATATTTGTGTACACGCCCAATTCATTATAGGTATAATAGTAAAATTCTAATTAAAATGTGTATGTGTAAAGTGCAAACTATATTCTTGAGTTCTGAGCAATTTTTTATACATTACAAAAATTATCGTTCAAATGTTTTTTTATACACGAACATGTTGATAGAATATTGTAATATACGGTACGTGATATAGAGAGGCCGGACACCGGTGATTTTAGATAGAAGTTGGTAGGATAAGTAGGATCTACAGTTTTACGCAAGGTATACTTCAGGTACCTGCAGCAGTTGTTGATGTCGGTTAGTGTACGCCGTCTACGCTTTCAGTGCACTTGTCCAAATATCGTATTCCAATAATATTTTTATAAAATAGTTTTTAATAGTTTTAATTTTAAGTTTTTTTTTATTACTATCACCTGTGGAAATATAAATTAAATAGCCGGTGGAATTCGTGTGACACACTTCGGAAGACGAAAACATGAGCCAGGATACTAGGTAGGTACTTTACATTATATATATATATACACAACTTAATAATTTTTATAATTACATTTGCACCTAATAATTATACTTAATTTATTGTTTCCAATTGACAGTATCAGATTTTTAAAAACAAATTATAGAAAAATCTGAAAAATGTTCTCTAAATTATATTTAAATGGCTTGTATAATGTTTTATAGATATTCATTTTTTCATACGTTGCATGTGTTATCAATTAGGAATTAGGCGTATTACATACATGATAGTATACTTTGTAAGAAAAAAAATTGCACAGACATTCCACATAAAATCTGGTTTTATTTTTAACGCGTCATATATTATACGATTTAAATTTGATTATAAATCTTCCTTTTTTTTCCACGACCAGTATATGAAATCTGTGTCCATCAAAATAATAAAACAGGTTTGCTTCTTGTAGGTACATATATTATATTATTTTGGCGGTACGATTTTAAAATATCTGATTATTAATTATTGGTGTATTTCAAGTGCTTACTATCGTTATTATATTTCGGACACGAAAAAAAAATTGGTTTCTATACATTTTATTCCACATTTTTCCTCGTAATAACGACTTATAAAGCCTTAGGTAACAAATAAGTTTAGCTGAAAAGACGGCTTCTTAACGGTTTTTTAAGAGTTAAAAGTATATAATATTGTAAGTATACCCGATATGCAAGTATAATATTATTACCGTGGTAATACTAATAGTGATTTGTGTCCATTGTACTTTCATTAGTATACTTGGCATACGACTCAAAAGACAGTGATATACAGAGCGATCCACGCATATTAAAAACATATTTAATAAATAAACACGTACAGATTAATATAGTTTTTAAAGGAATAAGTGTGAGCAATATATATAAGGCTATGTGTATGATGTATTAAGATAATTTCTGTTAAATATGTGATTTTCAACATTGTATTCACTGAATACTGATAATATAATATATAATAAGTCGATTATTGCGAAACACGTGTAGTAGTGAACCCAGAAAATTTATTTTTGCTCTAACGCACAAAATTTTTTTCACACACTCACATACGTACAAAAATAAACTGTTATTTAATTTATAGTTTTTAGGTCAAAAAAAAATATAAAAGAGTGATGTTCAATTTTTTTTGTATACTTATATTAGTGGCTATACGTGTTTTTTCCTAGATTATTTTAATTTTAAACTGAAATTTTATACAGAAAAAACCGGGTAGGTGTATTAAAAAAAAAATAAGATGTATTAGTATGCTACGTACACACATTTACCAATTTATAATTATTTAAATAAGTTTTTAAAGTTGATTTGTGTAGGAAATAGGTATTAGGTACGCTTATAAGTACGATGGATAACTAACAAGAAAGAAATAAGTCTTCAAATTAGGTCAAAACCTAATATATTATTGTATGAACCGTATTTGACTTTGAGTTAATATTGATTAAGTATATACATATACCCAAATTAATTCTTAATCAATGGTATAAATATGCGTTTATTCCTAATTTTGATACAAAATATTTTTTTTTAAACCTTGACTCAATGGTCTTATAATATTATATCCACAAAGATAATCTAATACTTGAATGCTGAAACATTTTGAAAAAAAAAAATCATTCGAATAGCAATACATAATATTATAGAGGTATACACTCTCATATTTATATGTCTCTCAATATATGTCAATAAAAAATATAAAATATTTGTAAATGCATATTTTAAATTTTTACATATTTTAATGCCGGGTTGCATGAAACCGTTCAAAAAATTCAGTTATTGATTCATTTTATCGATTTGTTGTATAATTTTATTGAACCATCCGTTCATCAAAATTATGATGTTTTATAAATTATAAGTTATAATACACAGCTCCGGTTACCAGTTTGTTTGTGAAGATCATCCATATAGATCTGTATAAGATTATCATTAAAAAAGTTGAAGAAAGAATTATTGAAATTAAAAACACCAAATAAAAAATGTCAAATTTAATATCTAATCGGCCATCCATTACCTAGGCGTTAGCGAGTAATGAGTACCTACGTCTGGTTCAAGGTTTACATTATTGCGATTGCGCTTTTTAACTAAGTTTTTTTGATTTTTTGGTTCATACTTTGAACTCTGTTTTTTTTTATTTTATTTTTAAATTTTGCTTGTTCTTTTTCTTTCGAAAAAATACGTCTCAAAACGAGATAAAATACAAAAGACAACGTTTAAAAATATTGCTTATAGTGAAATACAATTGCTTATAGATATTATAGGGTCTTTCGTTTCAAATTTCAATAACACATTAGACAAGACAAATTGAAGTGAGAAAATCATGATTTATAATCAAATTTCATATTACCTACCAATAGTTTATGCTATTTATTGTATAATTCTCAAAAACCAAATAAAAATTAAACAGTTTACAAAAATTGCCTTTATTGCTTAATGAAAAAACACAATTTTAGTGAACCGAAATCGGACCTTTAACTCAATGATCTGGTCATGGTATAGTGTAATGATTCAATAGAGTTATTGATTGTTTAAATGAATCTTTAGTGAATCGTTAAAATTTTATTGGCTCATTAGTACGCAGCTATTGGTTCAAAAGGGACTAATAAGTCCCTTTTGAACCAATATTCTTTATTAATAAAGAATATTGGACTATGTAGCAAGTGATTAATTGTGAATTACGTGATGTAGAAAACAATTTGTAATGCTCTAGTATGTTACGTCCACACTAATGAGTAATTTTGTTAAAAAATATGTATTAATAATAGGTGCTTGCTTAAATCTTGTTTATGTTATATATATTTTAAACAGTTTAATTAAATACGCTAAGGTCAATGCTTTCTTTGTAGGTCTAAAATAACTATAAATATCTAAGTAATTATTATTAACATACATTTGTGGTTTTTATGACACTTATTTTTATTTTTTTTTTTTTTGTTAATTTATGATATCATATTACATTAAAGTTCGGAAAGTGGTCGATCACCATGAAAATATACCATATATTATTTGAAGCATTTTTTAAAAAATTTTGTTTTTTTTGGAATTTTGTAAAAACAAAAAAAGTTTAAATTTTAAAAATTGCTCCGAAACATTGTTAAATAAAATGTGAAACAAATTTATTGGTGCAAACAGAACCCAATTCGAAATTCAATAATTAAGTTTTGACCGATTTACAGAACTTTGTTACATGAAGATTTTCACAGTTATTGTGTTTGTATTTTTTGTTTCACGTATTTTCGTTTTAATGCATCATTGAAATTAGTAAAACTTACATACGAAACAATTTTAATCGCTTTAAACATGTTATAGAGCTATGTAATTATAAAATGTTAAAATTTTATATTGGTTAATTTTCATATAGTTATTGATTCTTAAAATTTCTAATTTTTAGCTAAAGTACTTGAAACTCAAATAAGAGTTAAATTTCACGTGTTTTTTTTTTCTTCTTTTAATTCGGGATGTAATATTAGTACCTATCCAGTGTCCTATATGTTGTTGAATGCAGCTGCTATTGCCAGTAGAGGCTTAATTTGTATTATTTTTTTTTCTTATAGAGTACAATAGACGAGCATACGGAGATAGGTATTTTATGGATGTGTAGACGTTTAATACGACGTTATAATAACAGACGCTATTTCTTCGTGTGAAGTATCTGCTGAGTACCTACTATACATAGTAGTATTTATAGTATAACAATATAAATAAGATGGACGAGGAAAATAAAATACAGCTCTGTTGGAACCTAGTAATTATATTCTGTTTGTGAATAAAAATATGAATGTCACGGTTAAATTTTTGCGCGAAAGAGAAATGGTAAAGGTCAATATGGGTGTGTGCACTTCAGTGTACTCAATCTCGAAACTTGCGTGTCACTCTGCAGAACAAACACGACGCGTAAGAAATCCCATAAGCCATGGATCACACCACACACTAACGAATTCATATATTATACGTGCGCCTAAAGGTGTAATCATATAATTTTAATATTTTGACTTGGGTTTTATAGTCGTACATTAGTAAGAAGAAAGCTGAACTGTATAGGATACTTTTATTCTACTACTACACATCAATACTCAAGTACATACTAGTATACTAAGTATATACTCTTTGGCCACACCATAAAACCAGTTACCAGCTGGAAAATACTTCGACAACCATTGATTTAAAACATTTAAATATATTATACAGGTACGAACAACGCAGTAGACGACTTGTCGACCGAAACTAATATGTATCATAATTACAATATGTCTCGTGTTGGAAGATACACGTTGTGTGTGTATAGAAAATTAATACCTACCGTAAAATAACACTATAGGCTCAGGTAATCAACGAATCGTCGAATTTACCACATATTATACAAAGCGCGTGTTTTTCACTTAAGACAACACCTACGCTTCTTCTCGTTTATTACGCATGTTTTTTGTAAGTACTATAATTTCTGAGATCATAAAATACTTACATTATTGCGAATCCGACCGAAAATTAAAATATCAGCTATTAAATTCTCCAAACGAAAATACCTATATTAAATAATAAAATTTTGAAATGACTTCTAATATTGCAATGACGTATATGTAAATTTTAATTTTTACACCTGGTTATTACTATTATTTGTCTTTTTAATGTAACGATGCAACGCGGTCATTTTAAATGAAACTTGATTACTATATGTAACAATGGTAGCCCTTATTTGTACCTCTTAGGTAATAGATGAATTAAAAATAAAGACACAGGGTGAAGTAGGTACCATGCGCGTGTATGTAATGTTTTCCAATGATATAGTTTTGGTAGGAAAATATCTGAAGTCGTTAATAATATAATAGGCTGGATGAGTGGAGATTAGCTCTTAAAGGGAAGAGATTGGGGATAAGTAGAAGTGAAACAGAATGTATTATATAGATAATGGTTTTGGAGGAAGAGAGCAAGATTTTGAAAGTGTGAGAAGAGCAATGACAGAAAGTGGTGACGTGCAGATAGGCGAGATTGAGAGCTTTAAGTATTTATAGGATCTTTTGTGCAAAAGTACGGGGGCTCTGTTGCGGATGTAAAACACAGAATTAAGTTAAAATGAAATGGAGAGACGCGTCGGACATTTTATGTTACAAGAGAACTCTAATAAGGCTATAAAAAGTGAAAGATAAGTTTTACAGAAGTGTAGTGAAACCAACCATGTTATAGATATATATGGTTTGGAATGTTGAGCAGTTGACAGGAGAACAGAATAAAGTAACTATGAGCTCTGCGGAGATGATAGTGCTCGGATGGATGAGTGCAGTGACTAGAGGAGATATATAAGTACGGAATGAGTATGTAAGAGATAGTACTGGTGTAACGTCGATAGTGGATAAGACTATATAATAAGAGGAAGATAATAGACTGAGATAGTTTGGGCATGTGATAAGGAGAAAAGGAACGAAAGCATGTAAGAGCGGTTATGAAAATTAACGTTAATTATAAAAAAATATAAGGTTGCGGATACGATTGAGAACGATAATACGAGGGCAGTGTGTGTGATCGAGATAAGTGGAGGTCAAAGATAAGGGTGGCTGACTCTAAATAATTGCGAGGAAGCTGACAATGGAGAGTAAAAAGAACAAGCCGCTGGACTTGTTTATTCTGGTATATAAGTGCTTACGAATAATAATAAAAATTTAATTCTTTGTGTTTTTTGACTTTACGAAGACAACAGTGACCATTAGAGTTACAGACACAAATATTATGCAAATACGTTTTTTGGTTTGTATATAATGTATATATATACATATAATACGTCAGTATACTGCACGTAAACGCCTAATTGGTATAACCGATTTACTGTATCCGAAGTTTTTGTAAATAATTTTTTTACGATAAGGTAATCGTTATTAAACTAAAAAATTACGAACAAATAAGGAAAAAAATACATGCTTTAAAAATAACGTCACTAAACGCTACACTCAATGATCTCCATTTTAAGCAAAACATATTACGTTGGGACACTTTTTCAAATCGTTGAATTTTTCTTTTGACCTCAACATAATAATATTTTTTGTTAAATAATAAAATACTAATTTTTTATATTATTCTTAAATTTAAAATTGTTAGTTGTGTTTGTATATTTTTTATTTGAAAGTGCGCACAATACGAGTTATAATACACATGGTAGGAATAATTTTAAGAGAAAAACTACTCAATCATAATATTCATGTAATTATAATATTTAATGCATTTTTTAATATTTACATTTTAGAGAGAAATCCAAGTCAGAACCAAACGATTTTTTCGATAAACATTCTACCATATCCGGTACTTTTCATGTTCCTTCAATTCAAGATCAAGAACCTAAAATTGTGTTGAACAACAATCACAGTGATGTAAATAATATATCCAGGTACAAGACTAAGAAAACATTCAAAAATGCTTTGCCGCAAGTAAGTCATGCATGGCGTTGGTATGTATATCAACTATTAAATTTTTGATAGATTAATGCTATGTGGCTGTTACTTATTCAAAATTACAAAGAAATTTATACTATAAGGTAATATTTAGAACAAGTATCATCAAATAAGGTACACACTTGTTTTTGAATACCTACCTAACTTACTTTCATTTGCAATAAGTGATTGTATTTGTTTATAATTAGGATTGTATAAAACAAAGTTGCTTGGGCCATTTCACACACTTGCTCAGTTGGACACACTGTGTTTAAAATAAATAAAATAATTTAATTTCAGTTAAATACAAGTTTATGTAATTATTGGAAATATTGGACGTTGGTCATCAATTTGTAGCATTTCGATTTTGAATTGTACTCGTAATTTGGTAAATATAGCTCTAAAGTCTTAACAATATTAGCGAAAAATATTCTGATTTAATTTGTGAACATTTGAAATACATACACGAGTAAGCGTTTACAGTGGTGTAGCAGAATTTCCAAAAAGGAGGAGGGCAGAACAAAAAATTCAAAATAGTTTGGCTTTTATGTAGTTTCACGTTTTATTTTTGTTTTTATATTATAAATTAAAATATCAAATATGTGCTTATAAAGGTACTGTAAAACAAATAACATTTAATTTTTTCCATTTCTGTGTATGATTTAAACTATATTTTTAAACCTTAATATCGAATAATCAAAGTTTATACTCAATAACCATCCCCATCCAAAAAAAAAAAAAAAAAAAAAAAAAAAAAACAAAGATGAAAGAAATTGTCAAAATGCTTCAAAATATTGTAGATTTATTTTATTGATTTGTTACATAGATACCGGTACGTACAATAAATGTACATTTCAAGGTTCTTGTCGATGTTTTTTTTTTCATTTTTAGGCAGTTTAGAATTACATCAAAATAAATAAATGTGTCTATTTTTATTGTGCTATATTCAAGGGAGCTGAAACCCCGCTAAATTTCAGAGAAATTGACATTTTTTATTTAAAATCTGTATTATTTATCGGTAGGTACGTTGACCGAACCAATCTTGTTCTTCGCTTTTTTCCCAACTTGTCCTATACCTCCTCTTGTCACGATCGTTCACATCCCCTACGGCTTACAAAGACATCCCTTATATTATAATTTTCAATTGTTTTCATTCTCTTCTTCTGTCTTCTACTTTTTTTCTTTTCAATAAACCTTTCAAATACATTAGGTGCCAAAAATGTTCATCCAAAGTGGTGTTAATTAGATCAGAACATTTGTAGGTAGGTTAATACTTATTGTGCCGTAAACACACACACACACTTGTTAAATGTGTACCTAATGATTCTTTCATCTAAATTTAGAAAAAAGTAAATAATTAATCATAATTTTATTTTTATTATGGCCTCGGTTTTGCAGTGATCCTCCCTCTCTTGGCTATGCCTCTGGGTACCTGCTTGAGTATTTTTTTTTTATACATTTTAGAAAAGTTATTAGAATTATATAGAATTTAATTTTCTAAGCCTTCCATCGTATTATTGTTATTCGTTAGTGTTAATTAATATTTATTTAGGTAGGTACAATACGTGCGCTGTGAAATAACAGTGATCTGTACATAAAACAGCTACCTATCAGGTTGATACCTATTCTTATAAAAAAAAATGCATTGTGTAAAAACCAACACAGCAGGTCGTTCACACGCGTGTAATATACGCGTGTGCCAACTGGCAAATTCATAAACTTATCATTAAACAATTATTTAATCATATACATTCATTCAATTTCTAACAGTAGGTAGGTATTAAGAATTTGACTTATGGTAGTATATTTAAAAATATGTAGCTGTAAAATTACATGTATTTAAAGGCCATTGTAACTGTGATAAGAATTATGATTTTTGGGTAAATGCTGCGTGAATGACGTGTAACCCAATAATTTTTTTTTACATTTCAATAAATGGTAATTTTTTGATACTGAAAACTAACGTATAGGTATGAAAAATGATCGGTTTTATTTAAATGTGTTTTTTATCCTTTACAGAACGTTAAAATTTTTTTTAATTTTGTTCATTATTATTTAAATGGCACACCAGGTATTTAAATATATTTTGTAGTTAATTGTGGCATTCTCTTTATTGAAGATTCTAGTTGGTATATAAATATGTAGCTTTTAACTATTTTTGTAGAAATCAAATTAAATTGATTTAGAAAAATGTGTATGTGAATGAAGGGCAAACGTATTACCACTATAGGTATATTTCTTTTTTCATTGGGCTGAAAAGCGGAATCACGGTACCTACCTGTACATGTAATAACTTATAGTTTTCGATTCTGTTCATAATTAAACACCTTGAAAATATGTTTAACATTATTAAACATGCAAATCACAAAAAGTAAACGTGTATTCTGCGTTGTATGTAAAACAATGTAATAAAACAAATTATTTTTGATAGAAACACAAATAAATTTAATTACGTTTTAATCATTATTTGAATAGGTATAAGTACCAACAATTTTAATGATTACAATTCATCATAGAAATGTACATTACGACTTAATATCTTAATATACGGTCAATTTTTGAACATCAATATTAAATTTAGTATAAACAGTCACAAGTGCTCAAATTTTAATTTTAGAATAATTTATTTCATTTATAACGTCATTATTTACAAGATATATTGTCTTTCAATAAATTATTCCCATAGGGAAAAGAGAATTTGATGTAAAATAATCCTGATATATCTACATAAAAACCTTACGACAAATGCGCTTGTTATAAAAATAAATACAACAAAAAAGGAAAAGTCAAAGCGATCAACAAAAAGTAGAAACAGAAAAAGGGAGTAATGACTGTAGGAATAGCGACTTCACTTTGGAGTAGGTCTCAGCTTTGGGTGAATCACAGATTTGTAAGTTGAAGTTTAGGTATATTAAATATGTTATGGATTGTTAACAAAAAATTACGGATTCTCAGCAAGCTTAGTGAGTCAAATATACGTAATCAACTAGATGTTAATTTTTGAGTTTTAATGGCTCAAATAGTTTTGAAATTTTTGATTAAACACTCATTTCAATAATGTGTGTAAAAATTGCGATTAATTTCAATGATTTTTGTATCTTTTGTGTTTTTGAATCTTAATTTGAAAAACAATCAAAAATTAAAAATTAATTTCAAAAAGTACAATATTGAGAAAATTAACTATATCTTTTGGCAGATAACTACTATATATGTAAATATTGAAGCATTCTTTTAAACCAACGAAGAGATCATAGTAAAGTATCGTTGTAAAATAAATACGCGCTCTTTGCTACACTCAGAATCTAAAAATTGTTTGTAAAATAATAATTTTTGTTTGGTGTATATATATTCCTTTAATATAAGATATTTCTTAGGTAGCTAAGTATCGAGGGATGTATCGGTTTTACAACTAAATATGTTTTTTCTTTTTGTTAATTCTGTGGACATTTTTTTTTGGTAGAAGTAGTGATCCACTACTTATCCACAAGGACCAAGATGGTACTTTGATGGATATTTTAAATTTTTGATTATATTTTCGAAGTAATGATCCAATAACCATACATTTTAAAAATGTGTTCTAAACAACTTGAACATTTTCTTTTCACCCGTCGTTAAGATGAGTGTGCATTTGGAATTCTTAAGTCCTTAAAATGTTCAGACGTTATACTGAAATAGATAAATTCTTATAGTCACAAAAGTTTCAAACGATTAATATTTGAGGCAATCATAAGACTCCACAATTAACAACTCGCTGAATATTTCACTCACTGAGTTCTGAGTTCGTTCAAAATTGTAATTCATTTTGATAAGCAATCCATTGCTTACGTCGTATATTTTAATATAAACATAAAAATTACAACTTCTAAACTCATCCAAAATAGATGTTGCTACTTCAACAAGCTTTGCCGAGTTAATCACTTTTTTTTATAATAGTGTGTAGTGTGTGTACTTATTACATTTTCCGGATACCTATATACCTAAGCCATTTTATCGTTGCAGTAAAATTCAGTTATCGTTTATGTATATTTATACATATGAATATTAACACAATAAAATTTGACTGCTCTCCATAATTTTATGGACATTTTAATGTATCGTAATAAGTAAACTGGGTGATATTTCTTTTTCAATAGATTTTAGCCGTATCGGCTAAAAATTGTTTGCTTTTAACGTACGGAATGACGTTAGGACTTCCTACAATAGCCATCCCGGCTTTATATCCAACTTCAGGTGTATCGAACGAGACGTCTACTTTAAGATTCGATAATTTTCTTCAGTTGAACAAAGATCAGACGTCGTGGTTCAGTTAGTATATATAGCTACAATAATAATTATTATTATTGCTGTTTTTTGTATGTTCGCAGTGTTCGTGCGCTGCATAGGCGGAGATTAGGTTAATTTTTTTGGGAGGGAGCTATTTATTATTTTTTTTTATATTTGAGGGCTATTAATTTGAAGAGCAATCAAATGTTTTAAGGGGCTAAACCCACCTAAGCACCCCCAATCTCCGCCTATGGTGCGCAGCTGCTTAGGTTCGCATCTCTCAAACTGTGTGTACCTATTACTAATTTGCAAAGATTGGCATTAAATATTTTAAAAGTTAATTTTTTTATAATTTATTAACTTAACTTGTTAATTATTTATGTTTTTAACTTATATAAAAAGTTATTCAGTTAAAAATTGTATTGAATTAATTCAACTATTTTTATAGTTAATTGTTGCAAAGTTAAGTTAGTTTCTATTTTTTTCGTTATCAAGCGGAATCAACCACCAAAACTAATTATTCATTGACTTTTTTTTATTTTGATCATACTAACTACGTAAGTAGAAAATACTATTTTTGATGACTTGTGAATATTTTTACGAAAAACTAGAATAAAAATGTTTTCTTACTGGTCAAGTTTATTTCATTTTCTATCTTAACTTGTCTATAGTTAATTTTGTTTTCGTTGTTAACATTTAACTTTTAAGTGAAGGCAATTAAATTGAAGTAACCTAACTAATCGCAGTTGATTTTGTTGACTAACTCGCCCAACTATGCTATTTAGGTAGCATAAATTTAATATGCGTTCCACTCGGATGTATGATGTCCGGAACTCTCACTCAGCCGTTCGGTCGAAAGCCTAGCATGATCGCTCTCACTTTACCCTTTATCGTGGCCTGGTTACTGTTCCATTTCGCCACCACCGTGATCGAACTGTACTTGGCTCTGGCCATATGCGGTCTTTGTGGTGGTCTCTTAGAAGCTCCAGTGAGTATTACCGACACACTTTTGTATCGTGCTTTTAAAATGCCTATATTATATTATTATATATCTATACTCACAACGAAAAATATATAAGGTCATCTACAATTTGAACGGGTTTAATATACTTTAAACCGTGAGAGTCGAGAGGCAGGTAGGTATGTAATATATAATAGTCAGTATCGAACGCAGGGTATAGGAGGTTCAAACCCCTCCCGAAGTATAACGCACCTTCAAATTCGTATACGAATTTCAAATAAATTAAAATAAACCGTTTGATAATCTGTACATATAGCGTAAAAGTACTATAGTTACGAATGTTCTCTTGACTACTGCTGCAGGTGCTGACCTACGTCGCTGAAATCACTCAACCTCATCTCCGGGGAGTGCTTTCCGCTCTGTCATCGACCACGGTCATACTCGGATCTATATCGCAATTTATTTTGGGAAATTTTTTACACTGGAGGACGGTTGCACTCGTCAACACCGTCGCACCCGTAGCCGCGTTGATGTCGTTGCTGTTCATACCAGAAAGTCCTCATTGGCTTCTAAGTGAGACACGATGTTTTTCTTTTTATAAAAATCAAAATAAATGATTGAATATTAATATTGTATTACTATTCGAGCTTTTATCTTAACGTTTTAATACGATTTCAGGCATAGATCCAAAGGGGCTGGGGTGTTAGAGGCCTATAGCACCCCTTATTGAAAGTGCACATATAATTTTATACCTAGGTACTATACATGATTTTCGTTATACAAAAATTGAAAAATCTATATATTTTAGCACCCCCATCCCCCAATTTCTAATTTCTTGATTGGAGATCCATATCTGAATGATTTTCACATAACACACACTCGTTATACAAATGTGGACATTTTAAAAATGCATTTAAAAAATTTTGGGAGGAAGATGGAAGAGGGAGAGGCTGGAAAGAAATTTAATACTATATGATAATACGAGATAATATCATATCCCGTTACCTGATTAACCTTCTTACGTTAAATACTCCATTTTCAACAATGCATTTTCATTACCTACCATAACCTATTTTATTGTAACATTTTTAGTTAAAGGACGAGTGGCAGACGCCGAAAAATCTCTTTGTTGGCTTCGTGGTTGGGTCAAGCCGGACGCAGTACAATATGAACTGGCGATGATGCGTAAATCAATAGCATTAAACGAAGAAAAAATTAGGATGAAAAAAAACAAAAAATTTTATTCGTTTTACATAAAACGGACGTTCTTACTGCCATATTTTATCATTACCGCCGCTTTCTTTTTCGGAAACTTCGGCGGAATGACCACACTGCAAGTGCACTCTGTAAGTTTTAAACGTGTCGTATAAATAACGTAATCTACACTCATTGTCCCTATGTGAATTTATGGGCACGCCACCGAATTTATTGCTGCAGGTTCAAATATTCGAGTCGCTTGGGTCTCCGGTCAACGGTTACACGTCCACGTTAATTCTTGGACTGGTCCAGTTAATGGGAGGAATTATTGCCGTATCGCTGGTCCACTGGACTGGGAAACGTCCGTTGGCGACCATCTCCACGTTGGGGTCGTCTCTGTGCTTTTTCGTCGTCGCTGCGTACGCGTTCGCCAGACAATTCAACGAGCAAACTACAGTCAATGTCACCTGGATACCATTGGTGTTTTTGAACATGGCCGCTTTTATGACGCACATTTCTATTAGACTACTGCCGTGGATGTTAATAGGAGAGGTAAGTGTATTGTACCCTGCAGTGGCGTATATTTACGGGGGGTCAGATCCTTTCCCCCAAAATGAAATATTTTTCATTTAAATGTAGTATATATATATA
>CM029359.1:3017272-3050566 GCA_017140985.1 Hormaphis cornu | reverse complement strand
TATCACTAATTTTTATCATCAATGCAAATAATAATAATGATTATAGATTTCTCCCCACCCATGCCTCGAGCTGCATACACAAAATCGAGTGGGGGAACCGGCCGATGCGACGACGGATATCATAGCGTGATTCTGAATTTATTATAAAATTCCATTAATAATGTCGCATTTTTTAATTTATAACTTAATTTCTAAACGTACGGTTTTGATGATTTTTACAAAAGCACGTTCTACTCAATATTTCTGATTTTTTGCAGTTTACTAGGAGTCAATTGTTGCATTAGAAAATTAGTTATGTCGCATAACAAATTTACCTGTATTTTACACAGCTCTAATGGGCAACTCTTGCTTCGATATACGTACTATACACACACCGTCGTGCAGTTATTTTTTTTTTTCTTAGCTGGATAATGCGTTTGATCCACAACGTCCAACCCACCCAAAGCGGAGTCGCTACTCCGTAAAACTACCCACGCCACCTAGAGTGATCCCGGCTCTTTTAGATTCTGAGCGTTAGCTAGGAAGCTAGTAGTTATACAAAGATGTTTATTTTAGATTAAATTTAATTGGTCGAGAATGGCAATATGAAACACAAACATATGGAAAAATTGTTACGCACGGGCAACTGCAACGCTGGGTGACGAAAGCTACTCTACATACATACAAGCAAAAAATACACGGGCAACGTCGTGTAAGGACAGTTCGCGGTTTTCGCAACCACGCTCATTTTCCCATGTCCTCTTCGGATTTTGGCTTTCGGGATGTTTCGGAAGACGGGAAGGTCGACTTTGAATTGAACAAAATTTAACCATACCCGGGAGTTTGGAACTTTGGGAATTTTTGAATTTGTTATTTATTTTACGGCAGTTATCACTCCATAAAACCTCTAGTTTTTACGTTTTTCACGTCGAAACACAATCTAAACAAGATAGTTTTACATATGTGGTTGAAAAATTTAGACAATTGGTTCACACAATTTTGGTTTATAGCCGATTTCACGTTGTTATTTTGTCGTTGAACTCGTCGTTCCGGGCGGCCGTGTATTTCTTACGGGGGGGAGGGGGGGAACGTGTTTTTTTACACATCGATTTAAATTTTTTTTGATCATAACATCCAAAATAAAGATCAGACAAAACTGAAACTTTTACACAATACTAAAATAGGAAAGATACAGATTTGATTAAAGTTTTTGTTGTTAAATTGGTTTTTACCTGGGCGTATACCGTATAGACAACTGAGCTCACACGGAATCGTATTTTCGAGAGCAATGCGTATTTATCATTGTTTTCAGATATTAAATAACACGTTCGAACCACAACTTACAAAACCAGTGACCCACCCAAAGCGGAGTCGCTATTCCATAAAACTATCCACGAGGCCTGTTTTTTTTTTTTTGTTGACGTTTGACATGATATTATCATTATGTAGGACGAAGCTGGTACATTATGTTATACTGAATAGTGGACATACAGCGATAATCCGTGTAATGCCGACGGTGCTGGGCGGCTCCTTTTTAAACAACGTTAAATAATAATTTTCATTTTATTTTTCTACCTATGCTCTGCTATAATAAAAAACATTTGTAATTTGTATTATGTACCTACTGACTACCTTTATAATGCGTATGCTACATTATATAACGTTTCCTTTTCGTGCCATTTTTATGGCCTACTTTGGTACCCACTGTATCCAGGGGGAACACTCCAGGGTAGTGACCTACCAGACGAGTAGAGCAGGTGAAACCCGTCTACGGAGCTGCAGTGGCGCAACCCCCAACTTTAATTTAAGCACCCTCAGAATAGGCTCAAAGTTCCGTGTAATTTTTAATCAAATGTCTACATTCTACCTGTAGTTTTAACGATATTATTAAATTTTTCAGAATTTACCATCTATTCATTTTTTTATCTTTCATTACGATTACGGGGATTGTTCAATTGTTATTCCGGGGAAAACGGCGCGGCGCCGAAATAAGCACTTATCACGGAAACTCTTCATCCGGTCGAATCGGAAAAACGGGACGCGCGAAAATTCGGGAAACGCGTAAAATCTCTCGCACGGGGCCGTGGAACGAAAAATAATAATCGAGCACCCGACATACCAATAGACCTATTAAAATTATTATTATAGACCTATTTAGGTCTATATTAACATGGTCATACCACAGGAAAATTGAATAGAACCTTTGTGTCATTGATAATCATAGGTATATTATGGTAAATATACATTATATATCTGTCTGTGTTGATAATATAGATAACGTTTGTTGGCTACACTGGCCAAACTAACCTCACTTTATACTTATCACGTCCAATCGTCCTCCCTTTTCTACATAGTCTGTTGTCCACTTCTTTCCATTCTGCCGATCGAGCCCTCATACCACTCATACCGTTTGCTTACTATTTTGTTGACTGCGTCGGATCTCTGCAGCGAAAATGTTTTATGGTGTTTAATTTCTCGACTCCGTGAAGCGTTCGTTCATTGACAGAGTTTTACCATGAAGGTAATGTTGATTTTTCTATAACTCATCAATCAAATGCGTACATTTTGGTTTAACACAAATTTATTTACTTTGAGATGCAAATGGATAAAATTTAGTTAATTTGATCGTTTTTACCGACGTTGAATTTATTCTTTTTTCCTTTGTTAAAGTCTGTCTAAACACCTTTACGACAGCAATTACGATATTCCTTAGTTTTGCGAAATTTTTGTTCTTTATTATCTGATTGTGGCGGTTTTTCATTTATCGTTTTTACGAGGCTAATTTTTTACTGTGTCCCAAAGTCTGCCTTAAATTTTGGTGGTTTAGTTTTTTTAAGGTAGTTTTTCTTGTGTAGTCGCTAGTTTTTGGAGTTCTGTATTAGCTTAACATTATAATTTATAAGTAAGTACTGCCAAACAATATTTACGTATGTAAAACTTCCAAAATTATTGCAATTTCTTTGTGTTTTTTTTACACCTACCTACTTGGTCAACATTTTAAATTTTTGGTACCTAGTTTACAATGACTGTTCAGAAACATAATAATTTTCAGTTGATTATGATTTGACGGCCATCTTTTTACCCATTCAAATTACGTTTGCCCGTTTGATGAAACTAATCAACAATTTTTATATCATTTTTACATGTAAAAAAGTTACAACTTTGATATTATGACCGCTGACTATAATTTTGCAGTACTTGTTAAATAATATCTAAATACAAAACATATGTTTTAATACGTGCCTAATATCTACCTACCTATATGAATTACAGGTGCACATTACACAGATTTGTTTATCAATTAATACTTTGTTAAGTTATGCAATTTATGTTGTGTGAGCTGCGCTCACTCTTACTTCTTTTGAGTTTATTAAGTTTCTGATTAATTTAGAAAACGGAATATAGTTTTCTTTTCTAAGCTATTTATTGTTGTGTATTTCACAAAAAAAAGTTATTCTTTAAAATATTTTTGTCGTTTTAGTTTTGGAAAAATTCATTTTATTTTTAATGAAGTTGATAAATCAATGGTTATAAAACATTTGTTTGTTTCAACTGCTTTGAATAATAATGTTATTTTCCTATTTATGATTGATAAATACCAAATAAAATCCTTATAAAGTTTTCATAAACAATTTAATTTTTTATTCACTATGTACTTTCCAGTTAATTAATTTTTTTTTGTGCTTCTTTGCCTATCCATGTGTTTTTCATTTTAATTGTATTACCTAATTAATGTTTTTTATTATAACGTGTATTCATATGTTTGTATATATTGTTACAGTTAAACGTGTCTTATCCAGCCACAGGCTGTCAAAAACTATTTGAAATCGTAGATGAGCACAAACTGCGTGTATTCTATGAAAAACGTATTGGAACAGAAGTTGATGTTGATATACTTGGTGATGAATGGAAAGGCTATGTTTTAAAAATTTCTGGTGGCAATGACAAGCAAGGGTTTCCCATGAAGCAAGGTGTTCTCTCCAATGTTCGAGTACGCTTGTTACTATCCAAGGGACATTCATGTTATCGTCCTCGAAGGGATGGTGAACGCAAGAGGAAATCTGTGCGCGGATGTATTGTGGATTCTAATCTTAGTGTCCTTTCTCTTGTTGTTGTCAAGAAAGGAGAAAAGGTATGCATAATGTTATTATATCAAATTAATTAAGGTTTACATACCAAGTTTAAGTATAAAAATCCGACATTTTCCTGTTAAATCATTATCTTTTGTTTTGACATCGGAATGTCGGTATAGTAATTTTCACTTAGTTTTTATAATGTTTATTGTTAATCATTGTTAGTGTATAAGTGAAATAGTTCCCAAATTAAAGTCTAAATAGTAAATATAAAATGTGTTTCTATTTAATTAAATATTGTTTTATATTAAGTATAATTGTAAGTACTTAATAGTAAACTTATACATAAATTTTAAATTTCTACATCCAACATTTTCCTGTTGATGTATTTCAAATAATATTTTAACATCGGAATGTTGGTACATTAATTTTCACATGTTTTAAGAATGTTTATAGTTGATCATTGGAAATGAATATGTGGTATACTTTAATTAATTAATACTAACTGTTTTAAATGTTAGGTATTTAAAATGAAATTATTACCCACTTATTTTATTAAATCATTTTTATGAGTATTTTATTGTATTATTTATGCTCAATTATTTCATTTAACATAAAAAGAGCATAGTTTTGTCTTGTAAAATAATTTTATTTTTAATCATTGTAAGTAAACATTACAATTACATACTTACCTATTTGTATTTGTTCTTTTTATTATGTATACATGTGAATATGTCATTTCTTTTCTGCTTAATCAATTTATTCGATTATAATTTGACTATTTAAAATATTTAGGATATTCCTGGACTAACTGACACTAATGTTCCACGTCGTCTTGGACCCAAGCGTGCAAACAAGATTCGTAAGTTATTTAACTTGCAGAAAGAAGATGATGTACGTAAGTACGTTATTAAAAGACCATTGCCAATCAAGGAAGGCAAGACAAAACAATATTTCAAGGCACCAAAAATTCAACGTCTTATAACTCCAGTCCGTCTTCAGGTAATTTAATTTAAATTATTATATTGTTCACTGTGTATAAAGCTTATAATTTTTATTGTTTACATTTCAGCGTAAACGTCACAACTTGGCATTGAAAAAAAAGCGTTGTTTGAAACGTAAAGAACAGGCAGCTGAATATGCCAAACTTCTTGCTCATAGGCAGAAGGAAAAGCTGGCAAAAAAGCGTGCTGAACAGAGTCGTAAACGTACTTTGTCTCAATCATCCGTGTCTAGTTCTGGTACAAAAAGTAGCAAGAAATAAACGAATGAAATAAAATAATTTTTATTCATATTTTGGTTGGTTTTTTTTTTAACCCTTAGAAATCTTTCTAATTTCAAAAAAGTGTTTGTACAAGTGTCTGTTGTTTGATGAGCATAATGTATCATAATATAGGATTTACGTACTTATTTAAGTGTGTACCCTATTCTCTTCTAAAATTCTCATATTTGATATATTTTTTTATTTGAAAATGATTTCAATCATTTTTTTATTCATGCATATGACTTATTTTTATTGGCGTGTAATGTTACACTACTATTATAAATTCTATACATCTTTGATCTTGCACAAAATGTATTAAAGTACTTGGGTAATCCTTTTCCTGTATTTTTTTAGATATTCTTCAGTTTGGTTATCAATGAAAATTTCTTATGTGTTTTCTCATTTTTTTTATGTTTTATTATATATATTGAACTCAACATTAATATCTACACAAAACAGTGATTGTGTCTGTCATGCAACCTAAGAAAAACAATAGTTATAGAAATGAGACTTAGCACTTTGCAGGCAAATTAATTTGTCGAACCGCAACTGAAAATACATACCAATTTAACTTGACATATCAGGGTGGAAAGTAATGGTTATTTGGGTCCAACCTAGTTAGATACAAGTTTTATAAAAAAAAAGAAATTGTGTGTTCAGAGTTAATCTTACTAGTTGTGTTCAGAATTTGGTGCCAATTGGGGAATACTCGTTTTAGGCTTGATTTTATTTAATACATTTTTCGGTATATCTTTCCTTCTACATTACACATTCAGTATTTGGTGAATTTTTGTTTTCAATTTCATAAAGCTGGTGGGATCCTATGATGCACGGCGTGGCTATGTTTACAATATCATATAAAACATGCCACAAGAGCGGTCAGTCAGGCGTGAGGGACTTTGATGGATCCAGGATTAACCATTTTTTTGTGTTCTATTATTGAAACACTGTCTTCCAGTTGTAGACTAATTTAATTAAAAAAAAAAATAGTTGAACCTAAAAAGTTGCTAAATATAGCATTGTACAATGATATTAAATTTTATTGTTCTATGTTTTTGGGATTCTTAGTGTAAACTAAATTAAAAATGTATGTATACATGTATTATGTTCTCTACATCCAATAAATTTGAAAACAGTTTAATAGTATCTAAAAGCTTTTGAAAAAAATTTTGCAAAAATGGTACTATTTTGGGACAGTGCATTATAATTTCAATGTTATCTTACAAATGGGTGATTATTTTTAGCATCATTGCATCGCTGATATTATGTTCTCAACTATTAGGTACGTATGGACATCTCAAAATGTACTTTTATAAACCATATTAAGACAGTAAAAAGTATTTACCCTCGACACAAAATATTCTAGCCCCAGGAGCAACTTAATAGTCAGCTGGGTGAATGGTAATAAATAAAACCTTGTAGAATATTTAAGTACTTTAAGTTGTTTTAAAAGTAATTTCATAAAAGTTATTTTTAACAGTATTTTAAACTATAATATATAAACAAGAGTAGTATAGTTACTACATTTCTTTTTTGTTCGCTAAAACAGTTTGTAGATCAAATACTAATTAATAATCAAGAAAGTCAAGAAGTCTGTATCAATGTTGTGGTGTATCAGTTTTTTCAGTGATACTTGTTAGGAAAAAACCGATATAAATGCATGTACCGTAGACATGTACCAAAGTCTAATCTTGATACGTATCATAGGCATACCGCTGTAACGAACCGTAAAACACTAGAATTCGTATGTGGAACGTATTAATACGTACTATTTTCTTCCTTGACTTTCTTGAATGATAATAAACAGCTTATTAAAGCTGGGTATATAGGCTATTAATTAACAAAACAGTAGAACCGGGACAACAGTAAATGATTGAATGACTTGATTGGATCACGAGTCAGGAATTGTCTCTGGACAAACAAAGAAAACAAAAAAAAAAATGCTGAAGAAATTTACGGATAAACTTGGGAAAATGACTTTTAATTTTAATTTCAGATTCTAATCCAATGAGACAATTACTTGGAAACTGAATTATTAGTAAATATATTTTATTGTCACGTGTAAATTGCTACACTTAATATACAATAATAATTACATACATTTTATAAATATATATTATGTATAAAAAAATACCATGTTAACGTGATTCAAAACATGACATATAATAATATAATTTATTTAACAAATGATAAAAAAATAACTAACAATTAATGAATAGGAGTCAATTTTCAACAGACTACAGTTAGCTAAGACCAAGTTAGTTACATTTAATCGTAGTACAAGCATACAATATGTAACATTAATAATAATACATTGTAGATATATAGAGTAGATAAGTGTTTTTTAAAACATTGCCGTAAACAATTTTTGAACAATCACTTAAAACTCGAGAGTTCGAGTTCTTTGAACAGATGACGACAGTACTGGCTTCCAATCGGAAGCGGATAATCACATTTCAATAGTGCCTTGGAATCGCTCTCCGACACATTTTCAAATGCTATTAAATATTCTTGGTCAAATGCACCTAAATTGAAACCAATACTTAAATCTTGCACATGATTATGATTTATTGTTTATTTTAACATGAATATGTTTTTGTGCTGGAGGTATACACAGAATCAGTATCAGAAATTTTGAAACATACTGTTGCTATAATATAGTTAGTATGATTTTTACCTTTCAGATGAAATAAAACCTACTAATAAGCCAAAACGTGTCTACAGCCACAAGGAAATGGCATTTAAAGATGCATTTTGACTTGTGTGAGCAAAACATGGACCCTAAAGAACCAGGGTAGTGACAGATTACTCGTCGTAGAAAAGTGGTTCTAGAGGAGAGAAAAAAAAAAAACAAACAGGGCAGCAAGAATGACAAATGATCAGAAACTGAAGTAAATGAAAAGAGGGAAATCATAATTATACACATTTTACAAAAAACAAAACTGTTTGAACACCTGATAATACGACATTAAAAATGTATAATTAGATTTTAGAAGGGAAGTTTTTAGGCAAATAATGAACAACAGGGAGACACAGAACAACTATCCTCAAGAGCATTATGTCACAAATTAGTTGTATAATATAAACAGCAAGATGCAAAAAAAAAAAAACTGCTTAAAATTGATAAATCTGGCTTCAATGAAAATGACAATTCACAACCTTTACAGAAAGAAAGAGAATTGCTATGTGAGGGAGTAACAACAATTTCAATACAGTTTTTATCACTTCTATATTATGCATGTACTTAAGCACGTGAATTGACGGAATATTTGTTTTCATGGTTATACCAATCGGATTAAAAGATAGATATAGTTTTTTCTCAAGAGTGAGAGATACAATTAGAACACTTTATAAAACCATTATGATGTGATAACAGTCCTCTAAATAAACGCTAACATTTTGCACGCATTATTGCATTCAACATTTAGTCTTATAATTAATCCTGCCAATTCTTACTGTAAGGGTGTATACTGTATACATCTATGTAAATATTAAATACAATAAGAGAAACTAATGACCTACTTAGAATTTATTTGTGAATTTATAAAGTTGAAAACAACGTTTATTCTGAACCTATAACTTAAACCAAATAATAAGAAAATGCTGCTATAGTGTTGTTTTAAAAATAGTGAAAATTTTCATCCGTGTTTTCTTTTAAATAGATTTTTTTTAAATTTTAATATAATAATAATAAAAACTAAAAATTAGATTTAATCATGATTATGATTGTTATAAAGCAAAATAAAAAACTAAACGTTCTAATCCATAATTTTCCAAGCTAATAAATAACTAGAGAGTGTATGTCAACATTAATGCAGTCTAAAATGAATCTTTGTACAAAATTGTAAACCAACCGCAAATATGGTGAATTTAAAAACTGATTTATATCTACTACTAAAAAAGTTGATTACAGATTAAACTAAAAAAAAAAAAAAGGTTAATAAATATTTTCATTCAGAGGTTAAAGTGAAGTGTTTTAGTCTTTGTTTTTTGAGCTAAATATTTGATTTGTTGTTAGGTTTTACTTTTAATTTACTAACATTTAAACTTTATAAACATTTTTTATGGTTCTTTCTAAAACAATGAAGTTGAATTAACCTTACACTGAATACTAACTTATGTCAATATTTTCTCGACCAATAGCTGTGATGGTCAAAAATAGTATGTCCCTGTACAATGAATGGCTATGCGCCAAGTCATTTACTCGCAATTTATTTCTTTCATTAGCCAGTTTCTTAAGTGGATCGGTCAAATTATTTCGTCTAATATTTGCTATAATTTTGGACATAACACTGAAACAAAATGAACATTTTAACATTAATGACACATAACTATAATGTATGAATATTAAGTAATGATAAATGATAATATGTAAATGACAAATAAAAAAAGGTTTTAATTCTTGAGATCACTTATTTATCTTGGTCTATTAGTGACATCATTAAATGGTAACAATACTAACTATTAGTACAGAGTAAAAACCACAAACTGTACATCAATGAAGTAAAACAAGTATTGCCCAATTATGGTTTGTGAACCAAATGCAGTCCGCTACTATAGTTAATTATCTGGTCAACAGAATCATTTTTGTAAACAAAGTTATTTTATTTTTTTCCCCCAAATACATAAGTGAGAAGTATAATTTTTTTACGGGGAGCTTAAATAACCTCAAAATATTGTAAAACTTTTTCTAAAAATGTATAAAAAAATTGTTTACCATTTATTTAGTTGTGTAATGAAAAATGTTGAAATATTGACAGGCTTTTCAAGACCTTCTGAGTATTTTTCTTATTTGAGCCACAAATAAATTACAATTATATTACATAGTAAATAAAAGAGTACAATAGAGTGGTGTTATACACATGTATACTATAATTAATATTACAATAATAATGGCTTTTGGTTAAAATAGTTTAACAACCATTATAATTAACATTTAAACCAAATAACTTTGAAATTAATCAAAAATTTATTTATGAAAGAATTTTAATTTTAAAAGATTTATAAAAAATGAAGTTGGAAAATTATGCATTTCTATTTTTTTTTAAACATCTTAAATTTGTACTTTAAACACTATAAAAAAAACTAGAAAATGTTATAAATACATGTGTTTTTTAACTACAACTGGTTTAATTTGAACATTAATTTTATAATTTTAATCAAAATTGAAAATACCATAAATGCTCTTATCAGTTTATATTAAATATGTTACAGAAAGTTAAAATGGGTTTTTTTTCTAGTAGTTTATAATTTGGTAGATTTTTACAGAAATACTTTACCTTTTATTAAAAAAAAATAATCAATTACAACTTAAATAACAAAAGAGCAAAATATATTTTTCAAGGTTTAAAGCGGGAATGACAATATGATTAAAATACTTAAATTTAAATATTACTTACTTTTTAGGAATTCTATTACGATCAGTGACCAAAGCACTGATTAAACAACTCTCTTTAGATTCTTCATCAGACCAAAATGCATACATTGGGAAACCAATATCATCATATAGTTTTGGATTGTCCCAAAGCGTTGTAATTAATACATTGGATGAATCACATAATGACCAAACATCATGAAAATCAATAATATCACGGCCAGAAAGAATACAATTTGCGTTTAGGCATAAACCATAAATATGCGAAGGCACTGCTATTCTCTCAAACACCCACACCTTTAAAAATAGTATGAATAATAGAATACAAGAACAGTTATTTATCAATTTTAATAAAAAAATGATTGTGAAATTATTTACTAAATTCCAATATATTATAGGATGTTCATCAACAAATTTGGAGTAAGTTAATGATATGTCGCCTTCAGCAGTTAGAATAGACTCTAGTTCTTTGCGCAAAACAAGAGGATTTAAATAAGGTACTGTAATTGTGTCAGCTTTGTATCCATTATTCATTTCTGTTAAAAATAAATTATTTTACATTGTACACAAAGTAATTAAAACAGGGAGAATTAACAAAAAAATTATTAAGGTATCTCTTCTATAGAAAAAAAATAAGAATTGAGAAATAAGTAAATATTTCAAATAGTTTGTAAAATTTTTGGAAGAGTTCTATTTTAGCTCAAAAATGACTAACTCTTTGAAAATTTTAGAACAAACTTTATTAATTCAACAGTGTGTGAGTATTTCAATAAACTGAAACATTTTTTTTTAAAATTATTTCCAAATTCAAACAAAAACAATGTAGAAACATTTATAAACTAAAAAATGTTGTGTACCAATTTTTAAAAATTTAAAATTACATTTAGATAAACATGTTGTTTAGATCATATTCAAGTTTTGAGACTCTGCACTAAAAGCGTTAAAACTTAAAAGGTTTTATGATACAATAACTGCAAAAATTAATAAATTCCAAAAATTTAAATTGAGTATATATTTTTATAAAATAATCAAAATTGGTAACAATCTCATATACAAATTCATTTAACATTTTTTCTCAATGACGTGTGAAAATTTCAAGTCATTCAAAGCACTTTTGATAATTTTAACTTTAATTATAACTAAGCTACCATTTTTAACTGATTGCTCATCTTTTAAGGCACTAAATTATGTAAAGATAGAAGCATTTTAACTACCCAAAAAAATGTTTCCACAAAAATGAGGAAAGACAACATCAAAACGTTTCTAGTGACAATCAGAAATAATATAAAATAGTGATTCAAAGAGTTTTAAAAATTTAAATTTTAAGCCTTAAATGATTTTTCACTTATATACTACATAAACAAACACAAAATTTCTTATAATCTCTGTCAATTGAATTACATATTAAAATTAATTAAATCAATAAAATACCTCTTTCTTTGAAGTCTTTCAACAATTCTAAATTTTCTTGTTTTTTACAACAGTCATTTTTGTCAGTTGTATTGCTACTATTTGATCGAAAGTCAATCACATCTACTGTCAAAAATGGCACTACTTCTTTATTACATAATCTACATCTGATTTTAAAAACAAAACAATAAAATAGTATTAAAAACTTTAAAAAGTTTTGACTATTTATGGTTTGAACTTTTTACTTTGTATTTAAATTTGAATCATTTGGAACCCAACCAGACATAATTTCTTCATCAAATAGCAAACATCCGCAATTGTGACATTTTGAACAAGTGGTCATAATGATTTCAAGAGCAACCAGTTCTGGTGTACGACTAGGACGGTTGTAAAGTTTTTCTTGGAATAAACTCAATTGCGACGAATCCATTGTTGAAATAGCTAATTTATAAAAAATTGAATACAATTTTCAAAAATTTAAAGAACAACAAAATATTTTACCTAGATTCATATTTGTTGAACTACTTTTTCTGTTGCCATCAGTAAAAAGTTCTATTAAGTTAGAACTCCAAGAATCTAAATGTTGAGTTACACCAAGAGAAGATATCTCGCTAGATATCTTACGTCTAACACTTGGTTCATTAGATTGTTGTTGCTCAATTTCATCTGTAGGCCAACTGTCTTCTTCCTTTTGGCACCTTAACATTATTTGATATTTATTATACTAAATGGACCTATGTAATAAATAAGCTATCCAAACATGTAATCAAACTATTTATCAATTAATTAAATTATTTATTGAGTAGTATAATCAAATTTGTGCTATTTTTCAAAGTTTACTTACTATAAATTTTGATTGATAATAGTTTTATTTCAAACTAAATATACATACTTAATGAAATATTACACTTACGGGATATAGTCTTTTACTGGTGTATTATTTGTAGACATTGCTTCTTTGATCTCATCAAACTTTTTTACCATTGTATTAGCTGCGCTTTTTAAACTAGTCAAACCTCCCAAGAGAATCTCATTTGACTTTTTTCCAGAAAAAGAAGAAGAACTGAAAACAAAATAATTTTTTTTTTCAAGTATTGAGTAGTTTCAAAATATAAATCGAGATCAATTTTTTTTCAATTGTACTCAGATTTGTAGTATTGTATATTAAGCAATTAACTATACAGAGTTTAAATAAAAAATATAATAAAAGGGGAAGCGTTTCAATTTACTTATACCAGACCGCATGAGCAAGTAAATTATAATGAGTATGCTCAAGTATTTGTAAAAAAATAAGGGATACTCTGCCATCTCTTCCCCACAATGTTTTGTGTTGATTATACATTAAAATTACTAACATCATTTTTGAAACTATAATTAATCAATTATAACCATTTTATTGCATTCAAGTGTTTACTATAAATTAGGCTTACAGTTTTTAAAAGTAATTTACCTGAGATTAGTGATTGCATTTTCTATAATGTTGGTACCCATACGGAAGTCAGACTTAAGTGGTAATGAAAATTTATTTGGAGTATACTGACTGTAAATGAAAACGAAATCTAAAACTAATTAAAACTACAACACAAAAGAACACAGGATACAAGTAACAAATATACAAGTCTTAAAATAGTGCGTAACCGTAAATACAACAGTTGATTAATTAAATAATACTTATTTACTAACAATAATACTGATAACTGATAAAACAAGCAGTATAAACTAAAAAGCTATAATAAAATAACAATGGACAAACTAAAACATGCTAAATTATATTTTATTATACTTAAAAATTATACATCTTGATTACCAGACTTAGACTATTTGAGAATTACATTAAATATTCATTGCACAACTGCGCATAAAAAAAATGGATTAATATTTTTAGTTTTATAAAGCCATAAATTAAGTTTAAAATTTTCATTTTCATCCTTATCACAATATTGCATAATCAATTGACAATTACTTACATAGGATAATTATAGGGAAGCAAGAAGTTTGTGACCCAAATCTCATAACTCCCAAAATTTTCCTACCAGCTGTACAGGCATACAAATTTAATTTTCATATTATACAAGCGTGACAAAAAACTAATTTTTAACAAAGTTATAATTATTGATAAATAATCCCACTTTATTAAAATCAAAGAATGAAATATTATTTTTATTTTGTTTATATTTAACAGAAATTAATATTTTTATAATATATTATACTATATAGTATATAATGATAATCATAATGATGTTATATCAATTAATATTAAGATATATTTGTTCTTTTTCTTTTTCACCTTTCTTTCAACTATTTGGGGTCAGCAACCCTCAGGCGCATATTTACATGGGTAGATAATGAGTATAAAAATGTACCCATGATTTTTAAAGTCATAATTATTATTTTTACATTTTAATGTAGCCTCCTACATAAAAGTCTGTAAACTAAAATTCTTATCATTTGCTAAATACGCCACTGGCAACCCTTATCCTATACCTCCATTTGTCTTGATTGTTCATATCCTCTATACACACACCATAAGCCTTCATCTCATATCATTCTAAATTGTTCCCATCCAACTCTTTTTTGGTCTTCTACCTTTTTTTTTCTTTAACGCTCATTTTCATAATCACTTTTACTGCTTCTGTTTTCTCTTTTTTCTTCACATGCCTAAATCATCTCAATCTATTTTCAGTCATCTTAACCACTATTGATAGACAAATACATAAATGATCCAATGCTATTCTATATCCAATTCTTACAAATTAGTGTTCTATCATCTCTTGTAACTCCAATCATCTATCTAAGAATTATCATCTCCACAACATTGTTACTTAGTTCTTACTATGTTCTCCTGTCAGCTTCCTAACACTTTCATTAAGATGTATTCATATTCTCAATTTTGTACATCTAAAATTGATTTTAGAATTACCTACTTAATTATTAATTTAATAATTTATCAATAAATTTGTATTAACTCTCAATAAGATTTGAATTGTATCATGAATCTTAACTAACTGTTATTATGTTAGTACTTACGAAAAGGGTATTTTAAAAGCTGATCCTAAAGCTGACTTAATGGGACTCTGTTGGTACTCTTGCTCTGTTGTGCAACAACCAGGTATGGTAGAATGTTTGTCTGCATTACCAACATCTTCTCCATATGTAGCACTACGACGCATTTTACTCCATTCACGAAATAGAACAGGTGATTCACTACGGTCCAGCTCAATACCAGACTGCACTCGCGGAACAGTGACTGGTACACTAGGAATAGGTTCTAAAGGTTCTTGAAGTGCTCCTAAAGGATCATTTTCAAATACTGGAGTACGCTCAGCTGGTTCAGCTAACCGAATAGGACTACTCTCTTCAGTTAAATTTTCTAACGATGATTCAAAAGACTTCTGACCATCAAATACAAGCTTTTTTGGTATGCCATTAGATTTTTTTTTAAAATCAATTTGATATTTAAGATCATTAAGATTCTTCAGAATTTGAGCATCATTACCAAAACTTTTTGAACTAAGAAATATAAATACATACAAATGTTTGATTATTACCTAAATATATTAAGAGAAAAAAAAAATGAAATAATTAATAATTAAACAAATACTAACTTACCGTTTTAATAATTTAAGTAGTTCAGAAGAAGTATCATTTGTTGAATTGTGTAATACATGATGATAATTATGATGCCTCCTTGGTGACAGTTGAAGACGAGCTTCATCTGTTAGAGACCCACTACGGCCTCTGAAAAAAACTAGTATACCACTTTGTTTTTCTAACAAATCCTCCCAGGAAATATGAATTTTTTTTAAGAAAGTAAAACTGTTCATATTGTTTTAATATGATATGGTAATTATTAAACATATTAGATAACAAATTTTTGAAGATTAAAACAAATATCAATGAAAAAAAAACAATTAATATAAAGTCAACTTATAGCAAACCTGATATTTTGTTTTACAATTTAATATACTTCTGAACTTTAACTAAACTATTTATCATTCAAATATTCAAACATCTACTCTAAAATCTACTAAATTACAATAAAAATTAGCTGATAATTTGCAATTTACAAAAAACATTTTGATAACAATGTACTACTGAAGTAAGAAGGATGAACAAAACTACCTTTTTAAATCTGATTCACTTTCAATAGATATTGAATCACTGTTTTGTTTTGAACACTCTGAGCTTGGTTTTGAAGTAGTTGTCATCAAAAGACCAGCACTGCTTTCGACTAAAAATTCATTCATTCACAATTATTACACATTTAATTAATTTTCACTCAATTCTTACATTGTTGTGGGCTCCAAGATTGATCATCCTCTGTAGATAAAGATAATTGTTTGACAATACTAGTAGGACGATTCCTCAACCCAAAATTTGATTCTATATTAACAGATAATTTTCTTGGGGCTGTAAAAAATAAATAAAAATGACTGGATTTAATCAATATAATAGATTTGAGTTGATAACCAAAATTCAAACAATAGTGTCAATTTTTGTCTAGTTTAAATGAAATTACAGAGTAATTTACTAAACTATCATTATTTTCTGAAGTCATAAGGAGTTTAAAACTTCTTAACCACAAAACAAAATAGAACACTCATTTATAAAAAACACTTTATATCACATATTAATATGAACATGAACATTTTTAATGGTGATAAAATATTAATAAATTACTTTACTACTATTATTAAGTAAAACCTAATGAATAAAAGATACTTATACATTTTGTTGAACGCTAAATGTTAGCTACAATCAACAATGTTGTAATCAATAAAATTTGGCAAGTTTGTTACTTGTTAAAATTACAACAATAAAATCATTTGGTTTACATAAATCAAACAATGCTCAAAATGTAACCAGGTCTATATCTTATATATAAGGATCTAGTTGCACAAAATGACTGATAGATCTCTCCTTCTCCAAATTATGTTTACGCAAGCATTATCTCATTTCAACATAGGTGCATGGGTTGGCAGTGCGGCCGTGTAAAAAAACTGTAAAATTATATTATGATATTGGAATGTCTATTGCATGTTTTCAGAGTTCCCACTGTCTAAATTTGTATTCATTTTCTTACTCTAATAATTGCTGGTTCCATTGGGCGGTGGAGAAAGGCGCCTGACAGTTGCAAACAAAAACTGGTCAAAAACCAGTACTGATCTCATTTTGAATAGAGTATAATTCATGTTTATCATCAAATGTGATCCAAGACTACAAATTACTGACTTAACACTTTGCACAAAATAAATAATTACCTACAATTAACAGTTTACATGAACAATTTCTAGAGAAATATTTGGCTGCAAGTACTTATAGTGATTTAAGAACTGGTAAACAGTTCTAAATACTTCAATAAAACATCTGAATAATCTTCAAACTCAATTTAGACATCACTGCTTCTTAGCAGAGAGCTCATGTTTTATGTTTTGACCCCTTCACATAAAAAATTATCATTGAACAAGATAGTGAGTGAGATTAATACGCTTCAAAAGTATTTAATAAAACTAAAACTAAAACACAATTAACACAATGAATGTAATTACTAATTTGGTTATATTTAGGTGATGTCCCCAGAGATGCCTTAAGTCTTAGATTGACTTCTAAACATAAATTTCAAAGTACAGTAGAAACTCTATTTGTCACCGTCAGGACCAGGACTATGATGATTAATTGAATAGACGGTTAACAGAAATTTTGCAAAAAAGTATAAATTTTACCTTGCGTTTATCACATGTGTTGGACATGTACATATTACTAACTACTTTTATATTTTAGATAGTTGCCGTGTTAGGCACCATGACGAGTTTTGCAATCGTCATATTGCCTAATTAACTTTTTTTTTTTCGGCAGTGATCAATGACGGATAACAGAGACTGACGGTAAATCAAGTTTCTATTGTTTTTAACAATTATTTAAAATAAGTACTTAGTAGTGATTTGCTAATCTATGTGTCAACAAAAATAAAAATATCATTTTCATTTATATGTAAAAAAAAATTAATAATTAATTATATTTATACTATTCTTATTTTTATATTTATTCTACTTATTATTTTGCTTACTATTTGAAACTGAAGAATGTTTTTCTGCAGTAGATAAGCTTTCTAAAGAAGTATGAGAAGTTTTATCTTCATCAGAATTTCGTCGTTTTCTATTTTGAACACCAGCTTTTTTAAATAGTGCTGCACTTATCACCACATTTCTAGAACCACAATTAAATTTAGTAACATATTAGTTATTAACGTTGTAATCTACGTAATAATGTTTATGAAATAGTTATAATTGATATACAATGGGTGAAAATTTAATTTAACTATATCGAGTAGTTTGTATGAAAGAAAAGCTGGACACAACATTGAATAATTATAAATTATTATTAGTAATGTTACAAACCTAAATTTTTGAGGTCAAACCAAACCCAAACCAAGTTTTTTAAAATTTTAACAAACCCGAACCGAACCAAACTATTCAATTAAAATATTGAACCCAAACCGAACTTCATAAAACAAAACAATATAATTATATGTCTATAATTTACTAAGTAGGTACCTCTTAAACATAATTTTAAGTCTAAGTAAAGAAGGATTCCACACTTTTCCATTTATTTTTATCGTTTTTCGACAAACTAGGTTCAAATTTAAATTTTCTTGGATTGATACTCAAACTATTTTGTTTAGTTTTGTTCGAATATTTCCAATTTTGAGTTCGATTTTTGAAAATTGAACAGTTCGTAACATCACTTATTATTATGTTCACTATTAAATCCTTTGTTATTGTTTAACAACATTGCCACATTCTACAATATTATGGTCAATATATATTTCTAAATTTTTATTATATGCTTAGGAGCCTTAAGTAAACTTTTACTTAACTATATATATTTTTTTAAACTTTTGAATGCAGTTACTTATTTAGTTTTGTAAAACATAAAACATTTTGAAATTTTAGAAAATAAACATGATTTATCAAAACTTATTTTTTTTAAATAACATCAAATTTGAAGATAGTTAAAAAAAATTGCGAATAGTCATTTTTGATGGTTTTCTTCTGATGAAACCTACAAAAATTAATAAAATATCTAAACTTATAAAGCTTAATTATGTTCAAACTAATTTAAAACAGACCAGAATTGTTGTCATTAAAAACTAAGTAGAGAATAGTTAACAGTTTTGAATTTATGTCAGATTACAATCCTTAATTTAATTAACATAACTATTTATAAATATTTACCTAAGCTTTTTCCAAAGTAATTGACTAGGTGTTCTTAAATTAGAGGGCCAAGTTGATTCTAACAAAGCTCTGTTATAAAAACCATAAGTTATGGCATTTGGATGAAGACCACAACGTTTCATTACAAGTAAAAGTTTTACAGCCAGCATTGGTTGATTGTACATACCACATAACTGCATCATCACCCTGTAACAAACCTGAATAAAACAATAAATTTATTTTTACTATAAATACATAATAACGTTTAAATACATTTTCTACCTAGTTATTGTATCTAGTTTCCACTACAATAATTACTTGTAGCATAATAATTAACATACATTAAGTCATTTCTAAGAGTCACATGTTTCGAATGAGATGGAGATATATCATGATATAATGCTAGTAATGAATGACAGGTTCTATAATTAGAAACAGGCCTAGGCAGAGGTGGATGGACTTGGTCATATCAGACCTTAAAAAAATGTGAGCCAGGATTAAAATAAGAAGAGAGTTAGGATAGAGAAAGACAGGTATGATGTAATAGCCAACGGCTATACCACATTGAATACACCAGTTCCCGTTCGATCACTGAAGTTAAGCAATGTCGGGCGTAGTTAGTACTTGGATGGGTGACCGCTTGGGAACACTACAGTGCCGTTGGCAGTGGTGGCGCCGAGGAAGTAATAGGAAACTTGTTCCCCCGACGCCTCAAAGATAAAAAAAAAAAAAAAAAAAGGTATGATGTAATAGTAAAAGTAGTAGTAAAGGCTCTGGATAAAAGTACTAAACGCAATTTGCGGTTAATCGCCGGAAAACAAACTATTTTGTTTTTGAAGCGATTTTGGATAGTTCTAAGCAAATTACATTTGAATACACGGAAAATGCCAAATTGCAAATAGCGTTGTGGAGCCGTTAGCTTTATAAGGTAGATGAGAGAATCGGAACAAGAATAAATACTTATTATTCATTAATATATAAACTTGTAAACACAAGTAATCTAAAAGTTTAAAATTCTACATAACATGTAATGTGCTCCTTATTAGAAAAAAACGAAAATTGCCATTTTATTATAGTTACATGAAGAAATGTTCAGTTTTATTATTGGATAAAAATTGTTTTGAAGATTCTTTATGATAAATTATAAATGTATTTTAGTTGGATCTTATGATCTGTTGAAATTATAATAAGTAAAACGCTCATACAATCAACTGAAGATAGTACGGAAATACTTGAATCTCACAATAAATCATTTAGTAATTAATATATTTTTATTTTTTCTAAAAATTGTTTGTAAAGAATTTCAAATTAATACTTGATATGCTCTCTAAGGCCCAAGTATACGGTATTATGATAATCAATATCATAATACTTAAGACACTATTTCAATTTTAAATCATAATTATGAATTTTTAATGAAATAACTTTAATAAAAGGCGAACCTCATCAGTCAAAAGTTGTACACCAGCTTTTTGAAATTTATTTAACAATTCATATGCTGAACGTAAAATGGAAGCAGCGTGGTCTTCGGATTGAAGAATGTGACTTGGTAAATGAATAAACCACAAACTAAAAAAAAAAAAAAAAACCTAATTAAATAAACATGTTTTTAAAATAAAATCCTACATTACTTTAAACATTTTTTTGAATATTTAATGCCAACATTTTCTTTATAACCATAATACAAATTATAGTTTTATTTGTAAATTAATGTAAGAGAAATTATAATTTATTTAATTTTTTTATTAACACATTAGAAACAAACATTATGTAACACGGTCAGACATTAGTTTATAAAAGACAACAATATTATTGTTGTGTTTTTAATTAAGGACAAATGCTGCATTTAATTTTAATTTTTAGTCTCTGAGAGAGAGGTTACCATTCTCAGTGCAAAAACAATTTAGAAATACATAGTCACCAATGTGTTAAAGTTTTGTTTGTATTTACTAAAATACTCATACTTAACAATTGAATGTTTAAAATATTACCTGTAGCAAGTTCCTAGTAAAAATTTAGCCCAAAGACCAGGAGATGTAGAGTATTTACGAGCTAATTTTTGTGCCGATTTAACTTCATGTTTAGTGCGTCTAGCCATTGGACTGCCTGGAATGGGTAGATGTTCATCATTTTTAACTTTCAAATAATGTTTTGAATCTTTAGATTTTAATAATTCAGAGTTTAAAATAAATCCATTCTAAAAAAATAAAAATGTCATTTAATACTACTAATTAATGTTAATTACAGAATATTTAAAATATAGTGAATCATTTTACCTTATAAGAGTACATTAGACCACAAGGGAAATCAGTCATTTCTGGAGGCATTATAAATACAGTCCGTTCACTTTCTCCACGTGAGTCAAGTTCAATAAGTCTTGTATCAAAGTTTTCTAAATCAATCTAAAATACAGTTATTAGACAGTTTTAGTGCTGCATGAACAAATGTAATTTTAAGTATCAATTATACTTTTTCTGAACATTCGTCAAAAAATTCTAAGGCAGCATCCATATTTGACACAAATGATCGTTCTTCAATAAATCTTATAAACATTTGAGTTTTTGTTAAAAGAGAATAAAATTTAGAGTTTGTTTTATCTCTGGATTTCAAAAAACCTAAAATTACAACAATACTTATAATTGATATAAACTAAATAATTAACGTTTTTACTCAACATAAGAGTTATTACAACTATCAATAACATTTGTTACACAGTTTTTTTAATTTAAATAATAAATGGAAGTTTTAAATTTCAGTTTGTAAATATCGAAATAATAAGTATAAAAGTGACTAAGCAACTTAACTATATGTAATAGCCAATACTCAACAGGTATACAATAGCAAGCCATTGAGTTAGTTTAAAACTATACATAGAACAAGATTCTATTGGTTAAGTAATTTTTATTAATTACCTTGCAAATCAAATAAAGAACTTGTATCTGTGGCCCCAATTGTAGGTGCTTTAGTAATAGGTCTAAGATACCACCTATAACCTTTTAACACAGATCCCATGAAACGAAGAAAAGCTTCTTGAATCTCTAATTCTAATTCATGCTATAATATATAAAAACAATTTAAATAGCAAAAACAAATCAAGCAATAAATTTAAAAATCATTATTACATTAATTAATAAAAAATAGTAGGAAGTAAATAATAAGGCATGGATTAAGCTCTAAGTTTACATGATGTAACTATCAACTTACATTTTATAAAAATTGCAAATATTATTGTTTTGAACAATTTTATTTAACAGAAAAACGTTTTTTAAATTAAATTAAATTAATGGACATTCTGCCTTAGATATAATTTATTTTACTTTGATAATTGAATTTGTTTGACATTAAAATATCAAAAACAACTATTTTTATTTGTTTAAAATTTACAAACCAAATATTAAGAAATCATATTAAAAAAGTAAAATATTTTGACCTAACAAAATAGTAAAATACTTACAAGAACAGCAATTTTTTAAATGTATTATTATAAATAATGATTAAGTTTTTGTTTTTTTTTAGTGTTCAAATTGATACAGTACTGCAATAATTTCTATTACGCAAAGCATTATTAAAAATTAATTTTTAAAAGTCTTCCAAAATTTAAACAAAAACAATTTTTAAGTACATAGTAGATACCCAGTAATTTGTAGCTTTTGTTTTTAGTTCAGTAAATACAACCTATACTGCTTCTGCCTTAATCCGAGCCTGTATATAATACAAAAATGTAGATATTACCTACCTCTTTCCGTTTCATTAAAAAATCTCTATCAATATTAGTATCTTGTATAATTTTATTATTTGTTGCTTTATAAGTTTTTTGGAGATTATCAAGTTTTTTGTAAAGTTTTTCCAAAGAAAATTTTAAAACTCTTGTTGGTTTTTTAGGTAAAAGTTTTGCTGTCAAATGTTTTTTATCTTCACAGCTACAATAAACAAATTTAAATGATGATTAAACATTTAAATAATAATTAATAATATATTTAAAATTATACCTACAGAGTAACAGTATTAGTGTCCAGATCAACACAAGTTACATCAGTGGGTGGCTCATATAAGTCAAAAAATCTAGAATCAACTCCAATCAAAAATGGTAATGGTGCATGTAAAACTTCCGCCAAACTGAGAGGACATAGAGGAATATACGGACATTGCCATTTAAATGGAAATATTAGCTGAAATATGTTTATAAAAATATTTAGTTTAGCTCTCATGCTTTAAGATTTGAACTGTTATAGTATGATCTGGGTTATTTTGAAGTATTTAAATGATGTCATTTAATTACGGTTGAAACTGCTTCTGCTACTGCTGTAAGTACATCTGGTCTTAAAGAATGAATGAGAAGTTTCTGTTCCGTAACAGCGCACAAAAGCAACAGAAGACAATTATCAGGATGTAAATTCATAATCATTTGATGAAAACCAGCACCACTATAAACATAAAATTAAATAGTTCAATCAAACTTAGCAAAAACATTAGTGATTTATTTTTTTTATTAGGTACTCAGCTTGTGTTATTATTTTTTTTTTTGCTTTATCCAAAATGACCAAAATTCTACATTTTTCTAAATAAATCAAATTTTTGTTTTTTATTATTTTAGATAGAATTACTCTATTTTAACTTAATGTTCTGATGTAGAATAATCAACTACAAAACTTGATATTAAGCCATACATAGAGTAGAGTTTAAGTTGGAGAGAACATGATTTCTACTAAAAGATTTAAGAAATTAATTAGTCCAGTTATTTTTAAAATTAAATTTGGTACTTCTGTATTGTAAAAACCCCACCAAAAAATTATGTTTAAAAATAATTTATTACAAGAAAAAATAATAACACTCTTGCAGACTTCACTGTGACTTACAAACAAAATATAATATTAAGATAAAAACAACACTTCAATGTCTCTATTGCACACAATAAATTAACTATTAATTATTAATTACAATAACAAAAAGATTATTTAATTTTACCTTCTAGGAATTGGTAAATCTTCTGGTTGGGTTAATATTAGTTGAGTGTCCATAGATAATTGTACAAGTATCTGTGGCCTTTCTGATGAAGGGAATGGTACTTCATCCACTAAATGAGTAATATATCTTTCAATTGGTATAGGTATTTGATCATTGAGAGAAGAATTTAGTAAAAACAACAAGAATTTTTCAAATGTATCAAAAAAAGGCCAATGTGATAAAACACAAATACTTTTGTTAGTATGTAAACTACTTCCTTTATTCAATTCATTTGAATCTTTTAAACCTAATAATTTTTGTTGTTCTATTGAGAGATTTCCATGGTACTTTTCATAGAAAGTAATTGCAGCACCATAAACCTTTAAATAAGAAAACATTTTCAAAAATAAAAAAGTACGTATTAAAAGTAACATTAAAAAGTTGTTCCTGACATATTAACCACAAAAACTATTATTCGAATATTTTATAAATTTTACGTTTGTTCAAATTAAAATATTACATTTCAAAATGCAGATTACCAAGAATATTGAAATGGTTGATACGTCAAGGAATTCTTTTTATACCTAACACTTAAGTCTTAACTATAGACAAAATAATATTATATCATAGACTATGGGTACATTTAAAGTTATGATTGATGATAAATAGTAAATACATACTTTTTCAGAGGCATCACTAACAGTTAAAACAAATGTTGAAAATATAGGATCTGGCTGACATGCTTGTGTCGGCCAAGCTTCAAGCGTTGCTCCCATTGGTAAACAAAATAAGGCAACAGAGTCTAGCAGATGAAAGTAATTTCTATCTGACTTAGGATACCGATTTGTAATAACTAATAAATATATTAATAAACAATTAATGACAAATAAGCACATAGAAAGTTTTAAACTGATTTTACCAGGTTTATAATTGATAGACTTAGGTTTTAAAACCGATTTTTTGTAGCACAAGAAGACATCGGATCCAACCATTCCTTTATTGAGATTTTTGGGTATTAGACAAAATGCGTGAGGTGGTGTTTCGCCTCGACTAGTTATAACTACACATACGTGTGAAACAGCTAAACTATTACATGGTGCAGTAGGTGATGCTCTTCGGTAGGTAATAAATGTGCGAGAAGATGTAGAGTTATTAATATTTGCCACTTGACCACTAACACTGGTTTTCAAAACTTGAGCATCATTTAAGACTCTTTCTTTTCCATCATACATAATACTATACCAAAACATATTTTTAGTAAAAATTAGAAACATGAAAATAAAATTGTACCTATTGTTAATTATAACTTTGTAATAATTAACAATAGGTTCATTCAATAATTAATCAAAAAGTCTTATTGATTAATTATTAATAATATTGTTACATAATATTTATTGATAAAAGGCCTAAACATCAGGTATTAACATAAAACAGAATAAATCCAAAATAACAAGTTTGTGATAGCAGTTGCCAGTTTTTTTCAACGTTTTTTAATGAGATTTTCTTTTAAAAAATGAACCAACCGTTCAAATACTGATAACACAATGCAAAGTTGTGTCAAAAAGGGAAATACTGTTTTTGATAGTTCTTATACCTACGGCATAATTTAATTTTCAAGTTAATCAACAAATCTCTATATATGACATGTTTGTTTTGAAAACACTTATTTTATTGCCCTCTTTATAAACCATTATATTCACAAATTCTTTGACCTGAAAACAATTATTTAGATGATATGAACCAAGGAACAAAATATCATATGCCAAATGACTTTTCCATTCCTAATATCCAAATAATAACTATTTAAAAAAAACACTTGATAGCTGTGTTTTATTCTTTAGTTTTCAAAATAATAAAAGCTAAAAGTCTATTTTGAATATTAGGTAAGAGGTAATTTTAAATTTTCATTTTAAACCTACTTGAACATAATTTTTTAAGTTATTTTCTAATATAATAAATTTCACTAATATTCAAAAATTAAGTTTTTTATACCTAGTTCAAGTTTTAAAAATAACAACAATACCTTTATCAACTAAATGTTGAGATTAAAATTTGTGATTTTTTTTTAAATATACTAGAAATTATGTTTTAATTATTTATATCCACACTTAAAGTATAAGCACAAGTTTAAAGCAACATTCTAAGCCCTAAGTTAAAAACAGTTAAGTTTAATTGTTTTTTCATAAATATACAACAAAATATTGGAAATATTGGGTTTAATTAAGTGGCTCAGCTAGAAAACAAATACATAAATTTAGGATTTTTGATCATACAATCCGTTTTAATCAAGCACAATATACTTTACTTAAAAACCAGTTGTGAAAAAAAAATAAATGAAATTTATGGAAATTGAATAAAGTTAGAACATTTTAAACTCACTTGATAGGCTATTGCAGATAATAGTATGCTAAATAAACAGTGTACAATATTAAGTAGTTTAATATACAGCAATAAAGAACACTAAAGAACAATGGCAGCACAAAACTGTTTTTACTGAGTAAAAAGGATTTATGAAACACAATAATTTGTCTATTAATAACATAATTAGTTATCATTGTATTGAGACAGTATAAAAAATTGGAAAGTTTAGAGTTCTACCTAACATACACAATCAATACAAATCTATGAGAAATTTATTGACTATCAAAATTTTTTAACAGCATACAGAAAAATGTTTTAATGCTGTGGAAAAGTTTTTAGAGTCTTATAAATAAAAACTACCAATATGATTAATAAAACCTAGGTACATAGGTAATTATGAAAATTTCAAAGTTTTATACTTTGCTCAAAATGATTACGGTTTTGAGTTATAGCCAAGAATAATAATGATGAGAACCAAAAATTAATGATGTAAGGACGCCTATAAATCAAAATTTTGTCAACCAATTTTTTAATATTTTTAACCATACATAGGTAAACTTGTTGTGTAGATCATATTAATACTTAAAATTGAAAATTAAAGGTTTTATGAAATAATAACTGCAAAAACATAATAATTACACAATTGCGTAAATCATTCAGAAATTGTCGAATTGATTTCTGTTTCATAGCTACATGAATTACTTTAATGAAAAATAAAAATGTCAAGTAATTTGGAGTGATTTTGAAAATTTTTGTTTGTTGTTTTTAGATGATTATTCAATAAATAATAATAATAGTAATAAAATGCTTCTCAGCTATGGTAGGTATCATCTAGGGCCAATTACTAATCTTTTAAGGTATTATTTGTAAAAATTAGAGCACTGTCATAGAGGACACAGAAAAAAATTAACACATCATTGTAAAATCAATCCCAAGCTCAATAAATTCCTTGTCACACTCAGACTCTAAATTCATGAAATAAAAAATAGAAATCAATTCATAACAGCAGTTCACCATCAACATCATACAGTATAGTACTAGCATTGATTAAATACACATTTAATCAATGGTACTAGGTAGAGTTTCAGTAACAAATTAATAACAATAAAAATTGTTTTATTCTCACCCAATATCAACAATAGGAGGTTTATCTCGTCCACGTCGATAACATAAAAATACTTCAGGACTCCTCAAGCTCCCATGATTTAAATCTGCCGGTAAACCTAAAATAATATAAGCCATCAGCCATTGTATTAGATAAGTACTTCTTCTTTTTATGTATAATTTATAAACTTACCAGATGGAGTAGTTTCAACGAGAATAAAACCAGGAGGTACCTTTTCACCGAGTGTAGGAAATATTATTGCTAAATCAGTAATAGGAGGTAAATCAGAGCATAGACTTTGCTTCAAGTGGGTAGAGTTGGAATCGTCTTGAGACTGTTCATCAGAAGCTCCGACCACGACAAAATAATCAACAACTCTTCGTTCTTCCATTATTGCTGAAATCTAAATCATAAAATCAAGGATAAAATCCATACATTTATTTTGCGCGCATAATACAAATGACAACACTCAAACTAAAACACTGTTCATACAAATCGTGAAAATTAATACCCAATACAGCCTTGGTTATTCCAAGGTGATTTTGCAACATAACATATTTAATTACACTCACTGTGTTAAAAGATATTTTATAAGATGAAAAAAAGAAAATACCAATATTATTATTAGGTAATTGTTGTGAACAATTTTTAATGCGGTACAGTGGATTGTGGAGCGGAGAAAAGTAATGTCAAACGAGGGCTACCACGGTCAGTTGTAGCCATCGCCGCGCATTTGAAATTAATTTTAAAAAATTAATACATTGTTAATTTTCCCCGCAAAACTACAAAAGTAAATAGAAACTAACACGATCTGGAGAAAAACGCATCTGAATCAAAACATGAAACTAGAAACCAATTATTGATAGTATATACCAAAATTGGTTTTAACTTCAGAATCAATCTTGAAACCACACAAATTCCCATATAGATTATTATTATCCATGCAAATTCCACGGACTGAGATAAGAATATCTTTTATCTTATCTCAGTCCTTGCCACCGAGATGTGATATAGATTTACAAGAACATCAAAGCACAGATTATATAAATTTTATAAAGATTGGTGAGTGGTGACACAACCGATACAGACCAGCTGCAGAGACTCAAGATCTGTATAGGAAATAGGAATCTTACTATATAAATCTTGAGATCAGAGACTAGAAGGCAGAAGAGGCATGGACTAGAACGTACCAGCTATAAAGTAGGTTAGTATCCTTAGTATCATGATTTATATTTCATGACAAATTAAATTTGATTTTAAATTGTATTAATTAATTAATTTCATTTATATTGCACGATTCATATCGACACAAAAAATAAACAAAATTAATTTTGTGCCGATTCGTTTACTTGTATTGCTTTCAATGTTTCGGTAATTTTGTGAACGCCCAAATTTTGTATCAATAGGTAGTATCCAGTGCCTGAATTGAAGGGAGACAAAGTTATAAGTTCAATGTTTAAATTTTTCCTTCATTCCACTTTAAAATTTAAATTTTGATTCAAAATTGATGTAGGTATTATCTGTATTATAAGTAGCTATACGATTATTGATGTACAGCGGTAAATTGATTGTAATTGTTTTAAATAAATCATAATACATACACATAAGTCATAAGTACAGTATAATAGTTAATGATTTAGTTTATTGTTAATTCACTATATTTGACACTTATAAAAACGTTAATTTATTTATTACGTGTTTCAGTATATATTTTCTAGTTGTACAACTATACGTTAACGTCAAACGTAAAATGTCAAACTTATGTAGAGACGATTTCAATTCTGGTCCAAAACACGTTTTTTGTATTGAAGATGGACTTTGGCTAGGTAAATATGTGAAAAGTAGTTATTTGAATTAACAAAAACAATGTTTATTTGAATCAATAACCAATAATGCCACATGTTGAGTTGGCATACATTTTTGAGTATTGATTCAGACTTGTAATGTTTTCTTTGCCTGCATAATACTACAAATTGTTTATAATCATCTACCTAATTGACATACCTGCCTATGAGTACGCAATTGGACTAATTGAGTTATATTATTTTACTTATAGGAAATTTAACAGCTGCTATAGATATACCATTCTTAAGAAGTAACAAGATAAATTACATATTAACAATAGATTCTTGTCCATTGCCGGAAATAATATTGGATTTGAGAGATATACATACAAAATACATACAAAGTAATATTATTATTTAATTTAAAAAGTCTTTTTGCTATTTTTAATTACTTTTTTAGTGACAGATATGGACGGAGAAGATATATTAAGTCAATTTGATAGTGCTTATGAATTTATAAAAAATGGCCAGGAAAATAGTTCTGTTCTTGTGCATTGGTGAGTATTACTATCCTTAAAAATTAAAACTTAAAATTCAACTAAATTTATTTTTATAATTTATTTTTATAGCTATTTTGGAGTATCCAGAAGTGCATCAATAATTACAGCTTATATTATGAAGAAGTATAAAATCAGTTTTGATGATGCTTTTCAAAGGTATGTTTATTAATGTAGGTAGGTAAATACTGAATAATGAAAACAACTCATCTGCTGTTTTATTTTTTTAGATAAAAATCCTAATATTTTTTTATACTTTAACTACTCTATTGATCATAAAAAGCTTAGGAATTTCTACTTCTATCATTTTCATCCTATTTTTTGTAATGAGTCTCAAGATACCAGTATAAATGCTGTTCAAGTTGTATAGAATTTAAATTCAAACTTATAATTTGTAGTAATTTTTACAAATGTAATGCCTTTTAAATCTGTTTTGAGTATATAATTTAAAATACTAATCTTTTTCTTTTAAAAATAATTTTTGTACAAATTCAATAATAATTTTATTGTTAGTTATAATATCGACAAAAAATATAACAATAATTAAACGTATAATCATTAATCAGTTACTTATATACCAACACTGTATAAAATAAATCGTTTTATAAAATACTAATGTAGAATAATAGATGAGCCGTCCCCCTACCAGCCACTATTTGGTCGTCAATCATGACGCGCAAACCGGTGTATTATAGTTTGAGACAGAGTATTGTACTTGTAGTAATTTATAATCAATGATACAATGTACATATTATACAACTGAAGAACATGATGAATAATATTAATGTGTTGTAATTATCTTAACAAATATGTTTTATTTGCAGGGTAAAAAATAAAAACGCAGCTGCATTACCAAATGTTGGGTTTCAAGCACAACTTTGTCTGTACGAAACTCTTGGATGGAAAATTGACAAAAATAATATGCAATTTAAAATGTTTAGACTAAAAATAGCAGCTAGAAAAGTTAAAAAAGGTATGAATAGATCTTATATTTTTAGACAGACCTATGCTTATTTGTACCATTGAGTGTATCTAAATTGTTTTTATTTAATTATGTGTGTGTGTGTGTTTGTGTGTGTGTGTGTGTGTGTGTGTACGTGTGTGTGTGTTCCATGATATTTCGAGATATTTGACAAGAGTATTTATTGTTAAATTTGTTTTTACCACGACGTATACTAGACAACTGAGCTTGCTCAGAATCGTATTTTTGAAGGCAATGATTTATCATTGCTTTCAGAAATTAAATAATACGTTTAAACCACAACTTCTAAACTATTGACCCACCCAAAGCGTAGTCGCTACCCCGTCAAACTAACTACCAGTGCAACCTAGAATGATCCCGGCGCTTCTTTTATTTCCACCGGGACATCATATTGAACAACCATTTTGTTTGTTAGTTAAGTTATATGGAAATATTAATATCCATTATTTTATTTAAATTAAAAATGTATTCAATTTATTACAAAATTATAATTTTTTTTACTTCAACTTATATTTACATGATTTACATTTATTAGTAATATTGATATTTTTCCGTTAAATTAATTTTTTTTAATACAGCTATATTATTCTTAATTTTTTGATAAAATTCATGACAAGTTAAACCAATTAAGGTTTGTAAGTATTTCAGCTGTTTCTTCTGGGACAGACTTAAATTCTAAAAGCTCAACTTTTATTTGAAATTCTGGTTGAAAGTAACGTATAATTACAGTTACAATTTTTATATCTTTTCTGTTTGAAGTATCCATACTTACGGTAATAAAGTTGCATTTATTTAAATTTTCACTAAGTTTGTCGAGTTTTAGAGGAGTTAGGATGTTTAAATCAATAACTTCACATTTTATTTTACCAAGGGTAAACTTAGGCTTAAAAAAAAAAGTAGAAATCAATTTAAAGTTACAAGTATTAGAATTAAAGCTAAGATTATAATTTACAGTGTGGTAAGCAAAAGTTGCTTCTGTGGTCGCCAAGTCCAATTCTTTGTTATGGGGTTCAGAACTTTTGAAATATGAAGTTAATTTTGAGGAACTAGTTGATACCAACAAACTATTTTTATGTCTACTTGATTTTAAGCGATCTTTCATATCAGCTTAGTTATAAAATTCAGATAACATAATACGATAATCATATAATGATCCCAAGTATAATATTATTCTATGTTTTATTATTAAACAATATAATATTAATGTTATTTTCTCTCGGTTTCCATTAACCGGGACAAAATCAATGTCTGGCCGGGACACGCTGTTAAAACCGGGACGAATGGCAAGTCTACTCATATTGCCTATTGTCTGGGAGTGTGACATGCTTATTTGAATTTACTCTGAACAGAGTAAAATAATTGTTTTGATGCTGTTTAATGAGGTTTAGTTAGAAATTGGATGTTAAATTTATAAGCAATTAGGATTTGCTTAAGAAAATAACAATTTTGAGCTGAGTGTGAAAAATTAGAAATTAATTTTTTGATGTATTTTGTTTTAGTTAAAATCTTGCCCCAAGATTGTATTGATGTTGTTAAAAAAGATCCATCATTAATATCAGCTAGACCAGATCCAAAAGTTTATCGTTGTCGTAAATGCAGGTATTAGTTTATTTTAAATGTTGTGTTTTTTATTACAATTATTAGTTTACATAATAATAATATTTTGTCAATTTCTTAGAAGAATCGTGGCATTACAGTCTAATTTGCTGCCACATTTTATCAATGAAAGGTTATCTTGGAAAGATTCAAAATGGTCTTCCGACTATTCAAGCGCTCGTCTTTGTTCGGACACAATATTTGTTGAACCCATGTCTTGGATGTCAGTTGGCCAATCGGAAAGTGGGAAGATAAATTGTCCCAAATGCCAATCAAAGCTTGGCTCGTTCAGTTGGACTATGGGGTGTCAATGTCAATGTGGAGCCAAAGTTTCTCCAGCATTTTATTTTGTACCATCCAAAATAGATTACAGTGGATTTTTGCAAAATGTTCAAGCTACAGTGTAAAAACTATAGTTTTGACAGTTTTGTTGACTTTAATTACAAGCTAATATTGCCAAATGCCAATCAAAGCTTGGCTCGTTCAGTTGGACTATGGGGTGTCAATGTCAATGTGGAGCCAAAGTTTCTCCAGCATTTTATTTTGTACCATCCAAAATAGATTACAGTGGATTTTTGCAAAATGTTCAAGCTACAGTGTAAAAACTATAGTTTTGACAGTTTTGTTGACTTTAATTACAAGCTAATATTG